>JAJGOT010000701.1:117500-338244 GCA_022457155.1 Cladopsammia gracilis | reverse complement strand
CTCGAAAGAACTATGCTACGAAGTTGATTGTCAAATATTATTACGAAGAGGGGAAACATGCAGGTGGCACTAAACAAACATTAGCAACTTTATCGACGAGGTTCTGGATTATTTCTGGTCGAGAAGAAATTCGACATTGGGAGAAGGAGTGTAACGAGTGTCAAAGAAGAAAGGCCAAAGCTGGAATACAAATTATGTCTCCTTTTCTACCTATTCACTTGCTTAGCGTCCAGGGAAGTACATCTTGAAATGACCTACGCGTTCGATACGGACTCGTTCCTGAATGCCTTCTACAGAAAGGACAATCGTAGGGGACTTCCTAAAGAGATGATCAGACAATGGTGGAAACTTTGTAGGTGCTAACAAAGAGTTACGCGATTTGGTTAGAGAGCTTGAGCATGAGAAGATTACTAAATCGACAGCAAATCAAGGAGTGAAATGGCACTTTAACTCTCTTCTAGCACCACATCTTCATGGCGTGCACAAGGTTATGATAAAGCCAGCAAAGCGGCCAGTGTACGCAATTTTGGACAACGCAGACATCACAGACGAAGAGTTGATGACTGCATTTATTGGAGCAGAAGAACTCAAATTAAATTCAAGACCAGTAACATACCAATCTGCTAACTCAGAGGACGACGTCACGCTAACGCCAAATCACTTTCTTTTCAGTCAAATCGGTGGACAATTCGTACCAGAATCTGTGGACGAGACCACCTACATCCCAAAGAAAAGATGGAGAAGAGTCCAGGAATTGGTAAGGCACTTCTGGCGTCGTTGGATTTGAGAGTGGCTACCTGCACTAAACGTCAGGAGGAAGTGTTGACCAAGAGGACGTGGTCTTAGTCATCTCACCCAACACACCGCGTGTACACTGGCCCCTTGGTCGACTAATCGCGAAGTCTTCCCAGGGAAAGATAAACATATACGAGTGACCAAGGTACAGGTTGGAAGGAATGAATTTACCAGACCAAAGTTATGCCAATTGGAATTGTCCTGATGCACCCGAAAATGTGAAGAAGAATTAGTACTTGGTGTTTAGACTATGACAAGTTATACAACAAATTGGAACTATGCCAGCTTTTTCTAGCGCAGTTGGCAGTGGTTTTGATACGCCGAGTCGAGTTATTTTAAGCCTGTTTGGTGTCGCCAAATCGAACCCGAGGCTGAAAACAAAATGTGTTTTTTTTTCGGAAACAAATAAAATTTTCAAGACAAAAATACACCTGTATGCAAAAGAAGACCGAATTTTATTATTTTTTTTTTAACTTTGCCATGTAATGTTTGATTTTTGCACGGATTTGCTCTTAATATGTAGTCTGAGCCAATGAGGCTTTAGACTTTTATCAGCTTGTAATATAAATTACGTTAGCGCATGCTTTTTCTTTGTTAGTTTTCTTTATCAGTGTCAGTCATTTTCGCTATGTATAGTCTATCGTTTGTTTTTGAATTCTTGGCAATTGGGTCAGTTATATATCGATTCGATTTCGCAGTGATCAGGTCAAAATAAATGTTTATCGAGTGAACACCTGAGAGCTCGAAAAAGATTTCGCTATTCGGTTTCAACTTTCGGAAACAGTCGTTTCCATTCGTGTTTCCACGGTTTCTCTCGTACTTTTGATGTTACCTATACGTACGTTGAACCAAGTTTAAAGTTAGCATAAGCTTGTTCATTTGTTCTTTTTTTGAAGCGAATACAAGTCTTGCTCGTCCATTCTTCCATCCCTGCTCTAATGGCATCAGTAGCTCTGGAATCGCGAACTGAAAAAGATTAACAGAACAAAGTACTTCTTAATATTTGGTTACTGGTGTTTACCTGTTTGTTTATCGTAATATGCAACATAAATAAAGTACAAAAAAAACAATTTATTTTTGTTTCCTGTAAATTGTACTGAAGTCAAACAAGTTCTGCAAAATGACAAAGTCAAAGGAAAATGAAGCCATTTCATTATAAATTAAACTGAAAATGTCACTGGCGCATTTACACGAAAAATAAAACACCTCTCGAAATGATGAGCGAGGCCAAAAGCCCAAACACCTCTCCGACATTTGCAGCAGCCTGTTAAAAATGCCCCATGAATAACTTTTCGCAAGAAAGGACAATTAACAAAAACTATTATTATAAGAGTTGACATTTTAAACGTACGTAGACTAGAGTCGATGACGTAAGCCATCACTCCGCCAGGCCATTGTCTGTTTTCAGTTGAACCTCTTCTAAGTGGACCGTCTACATCCAGTCCCAGTTCGGCCGCCATTCGTTGTTCCCCGGTGAGGATCATGTCACCTTCATACAGGTCTGGATCATAGATGCCCTTATTCTCTACAAAGTAAATAAATAAGTTGTGAGTGTAATAAATATCTGAGGGGAGAATAAGTAAACACTGAAACGCGCCAAGAAGACCAGAATTGTTTGACCATGCAAGAACTATTCGATGCCAAGAGAGTCGCTATTTTTTTCGTGTCTAATGGAAGTGCTCTGTACTTTGAAGAAGTCCATACGTAAGCGTGCGTTAGAGGTTAGTAGGTTAAAGGGCTCGAAAAATGTCCTATTATTTACTCTAATATTTTCACAGTAGCTCACTGTGCACCTTGGACTTTCCTGTCATTATAGAAAACATCTCTATTCAATTCAATGGGAGTTTTTTTAAGCTTTAATTACTATTTTCCAGGGTGTCTGTATATCTTTCTCTTCAGCTACCCTCCCGTTGTCTCAATGACCGTTACTGGCCAATATACTAACATCCCACAGGATGAAGGAATGAACACTGTATGTAAAGCAAACGAAACATCTACGAAGAGAAGCCAGCCTCCTATACCGAGCGAATACCTCAGAGAAATGCTTAGTCCTATTCTCAAAGAAAATTATTTTCAATTTAACGCCGGTAAGAATTATTTCCAAACTCATAGAACATCAATGCCTCATCGATGCCTGATCAATGCTAGAAGCGAAAATGGAAGTTGCCTTTGCAAATATCTTTATGGCTGCAGTCGAGACACAACTTATAATTACACCACAGCCTCACCCATTTTCAACACTAGCAATAAAAAAATGTCCTTGAACGACATTCTGATCCACTTGATGTAAAAGACCATTCGGTTAGTAGCAGGGCACCTCTCACTCAGCCACGGAGTTTAAAAATTATCCAAAAGTCCCTGTTACAGTGGATGAGTATCGTATAAAGGCCTTTATAATTGCTGGCATTTTTCTCGAGAATGGATAGTTGCTGCGGTCGGATAATTAGCCCTTTCAGTCTTAGGATCGAAATGTTAATTAGCTCTTATGCCATTACCGTAACGAGGCACGTTTATTAAACGGCTTGGATGCTTTTGTTTTACATTTCTTAGAGAACTAAAACTGAAAGAATACACAAGTCAACGAAGTAAATTTTATTTTTTCTAGCTAAGACTCATTCTTTCAGTGCCGTTTCCCGAAGTAGTAGTAAGTTAACGGGGTAAATTTCCACACCGAGAAGTCGTGTTCGGCCTATCATTATTATTAACAATTATTTTTACAATTGTAGGCAGTTAGATCCGTGCTGGCGCGAATGTGGTGTGTTGTCGTGTTTTTGTTATGCACCGAGGCAAAATTTTAAAGAGAGAATCTTGTGGGGTCAACATTTTTTGCGGGATCAAGGATCAAAATTCCCAACGTTTTGGGGATCAAGGATCAAACTTTAGGGTAACAAAATGGGATCAGTTATGAAAAAATATACCTCGTTGCGATCTTAATATTTATTGCTTCAACTCATTATTAATTCACACAGCGTTTTTGAACAGACTTCCCTTGTGTGGGCTATAGTTTGCGACGTTCTTACGTACACATACGTTGTAAGAGTTATATTTTGACTGCAAAAAAAGTGGCTGGTCTCGATGGCTGGTTGGCTCCCTCCAATTGTCTCTAGTGTTTACATGGGAAATGTTTTATATTCGGCTGAGCGCAGCGATAGAGAATAGAATTTTACTTACATGGAAAAGTGATCATTTCCAATGTGGTTTATGAAGTAAACATTACGTCTTCTCATGGAAAGAATTCTAGTCCATTGCAAATTACCTGCGGCCCCAACATTTTGTTAGGTTTGCCCTAGCAAATTCCCGCAACCGAAAGCAAAAGCGCAACAACAAGAATAAAGCTTACCGTCAGGATTTTCGGACGCAACGAGCGCCACGCAGAACGCAAAAACGTTAAGCCATTTCATGATGCTCAATGCTTCTTTACGGGGCGAAGCAATGTGTAGGTAATTCACCAAAATAGCACACAATTTATCGAACCAACTGCCATCTCACCTGTGCAGTTGCGTAAGTTCTCTGTTTGATGTGTGTGATCGTTTAAATGTTACATAAATAGCATTAGCATGACAAAGTGGCTATTCCGTACTTTTAAACGTCTGCAGCAGATGATAGCAGTCGTTAAATTCATTCGCCTTGGTATAGAAAATCGACTCCTCTTGACAGTTACATGTGTAGGGTGTGGCTGGGAGGGCGTACAGTATTATTTTTTCACTTTGGCTCGGATTCCTTTATTCTTTCGCGGGGGATTATATTACATAACTCCGCTGTTAACTACCTGAAAAGCTGAAAAAAAGATGACAAAGCCGATCTGAACATTTAAACGCATGCACAAAACCATGCATAAAGAAAACACAGCATATCGGATCTGTAAAGATCTACGGTACCAAAATATTTAGAAATAAAAGTGAAATCTGCAAAGGACCGTTTGCGGTCCTTTGCAGATTTCACTTTTATTTGTATATTTTTAGAATTGGTCTTTCGACTTTTTTTATTTAAGTGCACTTTGAGGGTAATTTCCATGCTGATATCGGTTCTCTATGGAAGCTTAAAGGTGTTTGAGGGACGAAAACTTGGCACCCTAAAAAAACGTGGCCGACCTCGGCCAGTCTACGCATGCTCTCATCATGCTTTCATGCCCTCTCACATTTTTTTACTGATATGGCACCAGCTAATTTGTAGAGATTAATTGTACAATAAGTATCCCTTGCTCTCATACAAAACTGACTAATTAATTTAGGCAATACTCAAACCGTCATAAAATATCACCCTTAAAACGGCACTATTCTGGAAATGGGTAAGTAGCTTATTTTCTTCTGCTAATCAGCATTCAGTAATTTTGCCCGTTTTGTTGGAATCAGAAAATCAGTAGCAAAATTACTCTTTAGAGATTTTTATATAAACGACACAAACTGACAGAGTTTTCAATGCTCTTTTATTTTCACTCATTCGTATTCTACTCAGTTTACACTGGTTTAATCACCTACTAACATCAGTGTTTGGTTTCCAGATGCAAATAAGCTGCAAGAAATAAAAATTAAACAATCGTCAGTCTTGATACGCTCAGCAAGACAAGTCTTAACAGTCCGGGTTTTAACTAATGGACCTTGTAAGGACAGCTTAGAAAGAAAAGAAAATTACGAATTTCATTTGTCAAAATGTAAACTGAAAGGGATTACAAGGCAGAAATTAGTTGGCAGTCAGTTTCCATGAAAACACTGAAAGTGAATTGTATGTTAAAAAACTGAAACTTAGCAAAGTTTCACAGAAAGCACAGGAGAAAACTCTTTTTCACGACCTTCAGATTCTCTAACCCAACACAATATAATTTTACTTTTAATCATCATCTTGACTGATCTCCAAGTGGACCCCTTGAGCAAAACTATTCTCACTGCCACGGATGTATAAAAAAACAAAAACAGTTAAAGCTTTTCTTACGACCTCTATAGTAAGCGACCAGCTCCTCGCAGAGACCGCCCTCGAGGAATCCAATTTACTGAATTGAAATTCTTAGTAAAACCCTGTAACTAAAATTTTTTGAAACCGAGCAGTTTAAGTTACGACACGTGTTTTTCTCGAGAACTTCCACAGTACTTATTTTTTTACTAACTTACGCCCTGGCTATTGACTTTGTCACATCGATTGATCAACACAGTTTGCAGGTCTTCTTGCAGTTTGCCCTCACGTATTTGTGGTAGCTGCAGTATCTTGTCCAGCCACCACATCTACGGTCCTTGTCATTGCAGCTACTTCCTATTAAATTGGATGAAACATGTTTACATTAGCTACATTAGCTACATTGCAATAAAAGCGCCCTGGTGCAGATTATTCATCGGGCATTTTAAGTCGCCCATTTGTTGTAGACAAACTGTGTTCCTAGAATATAGGAGAATATCTTCTGACGTCATTGTTTACATTTTTTCTCTTCGGCGTATGAATTGACTTTAAAAGTTGAAAGAGCCTGTTAAACTTTGTAATCTACCCAAGTTTTAACCTCGTGCCCAGATCTCACTCGTGCTTGTACTGCACTGAAACAGCACTGAAATGTGAGATCTCCCTTCCGCCTGACCGTAGGAGATCTGGGTACAAGATTTCCCAAGTTTTAGCTCTTTGCATACACCTGATTGAAGAAACGTTGTCATTTAAAAAAGCATAAACCATGAACGATGAGACCGAATGGGATTCTGGGTAGGCAGCATTGGCAAGCTAGTTATATTCTATTTCTTGATAATCAAGATGTTTTCTTTGTTTGAGACATTTAAGAGCATGATTTATGTATTCTGTGTTAATATAATGTATATTCTGTCACAGACGAAGATTAAGTTTTCCAACTTCCCAGTAAGCCTTTGGGTCGCATCGTTCATGGTTTATGCTTTTCACCCGACAACGTTTCTTCAATTTGGTGTATAATATTTAAGACATTGCACAAAGAGTATCTAGTATATCGGGCTCAGATTTCCAGAGAAAGCTAATAGCCATTTCCGAGTTACGTTACGCCTCGTTGTCAAAGCGAGGCTTGATGCACAACCTTTCATATGAAGATGAGTTTTATTTGAATTTGAATAAAAAACCATTTTAAAATGAAAGGTTGTGCACCTAGCCTCGCTTTGACAACGAGGCATAACGTAACTCGGAAATGGCCTGTTGTGCTAGGCCCTTTCAATAGTAGCTCGATATGGAAATGAGACGCATATGCTAATGAGGCAAAAATTGTAAACAAATATTCGCATATACTATGACTATTTTACATCACGTTAATGATTTCTGTGTTTTCTTTGTACAAATAAAAATCTAGAGCCGTGAATATCAAGAAATACTCACAATTCCAAAAATAAACTCAAAAGATTCTATGATTAGCTGTCGTTTTTTCAAGTTCCGCTATCACCCATGATACAACGCGAATTAAATATACATATCATTAAATGTCTCGCCCGATTACTCCCTCAACTGTACTCCACTCAGTCCAATAACTATTACAAATCAAACATCATAAGTTTTTACAAGCGCGGAAAAATAAGATGCGAGAGTTATACGATGTTATGTACACCAAAAGTTCTTAGTTCTATTATTTTGATTTCAGTTCAGCTGTCTTCCCGATGCTGATATATCTCAAAAGTCTAGAAAGTCATTTTGATGATAATTAGTTGAAATGAGTGGACGACGTGTCACCGACCGACAGCTGTTGCTGTTGCTGTTGCTGTGGATTTAAGCCAAAGGGGGTTTGTTCCATAATGCTCTCGATAGTGTGCTTTATAATTCTCAGACCAAAATAAATTAGTATCTAATTAATATTTATTCTTTCCAGGAATTAGTTGTTTTTATTATACTGTTTACATGTAGTTATTTTTAGTTATTTAGTTGTTATCGTATACCTTTTTACAATTCGTGTAATATCACTGTAATTCTTTCCCTAACAAACCTATTAAAAAGCATACTGTTGTCATATCCGCCACTCGTTACATTGCTATGCTAATAACGTAAGGGATATTCTACAAAACAATCGCACCCACCTCCACCGCCACCTCCACCACCACCTCCACCACCACCTCCACCTCCACCACCCCCTCCGCAGTGTGATTTGTAAAGGAGGTTCATCTGCTGTGCATCTATTGCACTGATACCCCGTCGCTGACCAAGTGTAACCTGGAATAAATAATAGTAATAATAATAATAATAATAATAATAATAATAATAATACATTAGAATATAATAATACATTAGAATACAGCTTTATCACAGAAATTCATTAACATATATCAGTGCATAAAATATTTGTTCTTTTGTCGAATATTTGACACTCGTAAATTGAAAACTGTTCTTAGATCAGCGGTTCTCCTATCCATCTGTCCTTTAATAATTATTTACTCGTTCAAAAAGCATATACATGTAGTTCATACAAAAAGTGTGAATGGCAGTTTGTTTACAAATATCTAATTGCTAAAATCTATAAGTATGGATGATCAAGTTCTGATAAAATCATAGCGGTGGCAACGTACCCCTGATTGCCTAGAAACGATTGTAGGTTTTCCATTCTTGGAAAATGCTTTAGCACCATAATGCATCACGCTTCCATAATCATATTTGGTCCCCAACGAGTCAATAGTTCCACGATTGTACTTGTTGAAATTGAACTTGTTCCCTAAAAAGTTATTATATTAACATGCGTTTAAATAAGAGAAATATTTCTTTCAATACGCTTTTAAACGAAATAAATGTACAGACGTTTGCTACGAGGAATTTAATAGAGGGATAGCTTACGCCATTTTTGTCTCGATGGAAACTTCGCTAAGGCGTCAGATGAGTTTCTGACAACACACGTAAATTGCGATAGGCCATTTGCGAGTTAATTTTGGATTATTCACATGCAGATTGTTTTGAAATCGAGTGCAAATATGGTATTAACCCGAGGGAAGAAAATTCGATCTGCAAGAAGCCGTAAAAGTGGGAGTATGCCATTGGCGTCTGTAGATAAAACCCCAAAGTATGACCATCTTTGTTCTCTTTTATAACTTATAAAATCATTAATAATTCATCAGAAAGATACAAAAGAAATGACAATTTAATGAAATTTGGAAATCCTGATACAGAACAGCTATATTGTATCACTGATACAGAATACTAATAGGAATGCTAATAAGCTTCTTCGCTATTGTTCTTTTATAAGTCATGAAGAATATTCCCAGTAGAACTGCACGGATATTTACAATGGCGAGCCGCAGGCCGCAGCTCATATTCATATTCATATTCATATTCATATTCACTGCAGTTCTGCAGCTCATATTTTTTCTATCGATCAGGCTGACGTACACTGTCACACCTTTTACTTTACTGTCACTTTCACATTTCGTTTTAACATTGTTAGCTTCAGCACATGTGATAGACGTAAGATTCCTTGCATCTCCCAGTTTTCAGTCAGGTGTAGATCTTCCAATTCTCCCCTTCCCCCCCTCCTGTCACCACTCTACCAGTTTTTCAATTAATGGGTAGTTGGTTTACACTGCGTTATATTTGTAATTCATTGTTACATCCTCCCCGCAGCGAGTTTCCCTCCCTCACCAATCGATCTGCCGTCTTCCTCCCATTGACCTCTAGCTATATAATACAGTTTCTAATTTCTTGCCCTTACTCCATCCTCCATCAGCTCCCGAAGAGTACCGAATTTGCTGTATTTTAGTCAGGTTAAATCATATCTTACATGAACATTAAAGAGCGCTTCTTGTCTTACTTACGTTCAATGATGTTGTCCCACATAATCGTGACGTAACTATCCCTGTCAGGACGAGACTGTTCATGGTAGAAACCCAAAGCGTGCCCTTAGGAAAAGAATCGTTTATATATTTTATTGTAGAAATCATCTATAATTGATTAATAATTATGACAATAAAACAGAAAATGGATTTCATCTTCGATATTATTGAGACCACAGACAGAACAAAGTCTTTCACCTCTCCAGATTTCGTCATATCTACCAGGTTCAATCTTAAAATTGTGGTTGCTGATCCTTAGTTTCACTGAAGCTTTTCTATTCAGATTATTCCTAGTCAGATCTAAATATATCAAGGGCTTGTAATTGTTTTTAAAAACGCTATAAAATTTTAGTTTTTTTGGAATGTTGTAAGCTATGTTTCCAATGTGCGATATATTTCTCTTTCATGAGATCTATATGGTGATTGATCTTAGCGTCAGAAAGATTATAATATTCGAGTATCTTCCTGAGATTAGAATAAAAACTAGTTTTACCATTAGAGTCGAGATCAATTTAGTAACGACTGTTTAACAAGAGAGTTGTGATCTTTACTTTGAAGATAACTTACGTAGTTATTAATTTTATTATTGATATCAATGATCAGAGGGAAACAGCGAAGTTCAGCCCTGCATCCAATAATAGATGCCTTGTTGTTTACCTCTAGGTACCGTTTGCAGAACTGTAAGATTAGTGGATTTTTTCAATTGGAGAGCTGTCCTAAGACTTGAAATCAGATTTAGTATATACACCTCACATTTCACTATTGTAAGTCAAAATTGGGAAAACCATAGTGTCAAAACTTTTAGCCTGCTAAAATCTGTGTCGTCTTAGGCTGAAAAGAGCACGAAGAGCCTTCGCCCATAAGTGATCGATTGACATTGTAAAGCTTCCGGAAGAAGAAATGTAAGTCCCCAAATAGATGTCATTTTGAACACCATCTTCAATGTTTTCGTCGCCAATGTGAATGTTTTAGTCAACATTTTTCTTTGCGCGCCTTTGAAAGATCATGACCTTGGTTTTCTTGGGATTTATCTTTAACATCCACGAACTACAGTATGAAGACAGCGTATTGAGACAATTTTGCAATCCTATTTTATATGCAAGAGAGAGTTTAATTTAGTTCCATTTGGTAGAACAAAAGGATTAGATAAAGTGTTTTCAAATTGGAATGGTTAGTCGTTGATATATAAATTAAATAGCAATGGGCTCAAAATGTAACCTTGGCGTACACCTCTTGCATATTGAAAAGATCGTGTTTGGCTATGTCCAATTTTTATGGAACAAGTAGACTTACAGGCTTTTGATCAACTTATAAAAGTTTCCTCCGACATTAATTTGGAACAACTTATATAGGAGACCATCGTGCCAGATCGAGTCATACAAAAAGCTTTCCTAAAATCCACAAAGCAAGCGTACATCTTTTCGTGATGGTTATGAACATACTTATCTATTAATGTTGGTAGTGTCAGAACGTGGAACCAATTTGATATTTATGCAGTATATTGAGGAAGTTGACATGCTCGAGAAGTCATTGATTTAATATAAGACAAAATAGTTTTCCCAGACAACTCGAAAAACGAATCGCACGGTAATTTGACGGATGCTTCTTCCGCCAGATTTATATATTGGTGTAATAAGACCGCCGCACCAAGTCTGAGGTATCGTACCTAAATTAAGAATAGTATTAAAAAGTTTCTGATAGATGGACTAGCTTTAATCATTTCGTTTTTCACTTTGTCTGAAAAAGGAGATTTATTATTCTTCACTTTTTTTTACTGCTGTACGTATTTCAGTGTCAGCAATGGAGTAGTCCAAGGGGCGTGATTGCATTTTGCTGTCTTCTTGATTGTGTAACTCATTAACAACTTTTCGCTGATCGAAGCCAAGGGTTTCATTGGAATGAAGCGCTTGGAAATAATGCAGCCACTTTTCTCCTGAGATTGGTGGGTTATCTTTGAATTTCACAGAGTCATCCATTGATTTTAAACAATTCCAAAAGAGTTTCTTATCCGCAGAATTGACTACAGTATCTTCTAACTCCAAAATCGTTGTATTATAGTATTCATTTCTCTTATGGTTCAACAGAAACTTGTATTGCTTTAAAGCTATCTTCGGCCTACACTCACCAATTTCATGAGCAACAATTCCCCTGTGCCAGCATCCACGGGCGAGGTTGATATCTTGGCGTCTGCCAGTTCGTCCCACGTAAGATGAACAACTAATAAAATAAGGAAATTGTATTGATTATAGCAGAGCTCTCGCGGGCCGAAGGCCCGCTCGCGGAGCCACATGCTCAAAGAATCCATGCCCGTCATTTTTCATGGTCATGGCTAGCGGAATGTTTTGCGGGCGCGCGTCCGTAACATGTGTGTCCGTCCGAGTGTTGCGCAGAAATAGCTCGCGAGCACGTATGACGTCGCAAAACATGCGCGCATGGCTTGCATAACATGTGCGTATGACTTCTCCCAACGTCCGGGATCTTAGCAATTTTGAAACCAAAGCAACGCTTTGTTTTTTGCGCGGCTACACGGCCGAATGTCATGTCAGCTCGGTAAGCACTTTTGATATTTTGCTGTGTTTAGCGGAGAAAACCGTTTCAAATTAAAGTCGTTATTTCTCTGCATTTTTTTGCGGTTTGCTACTCAAGACAGGGATACTAATTAAGGGATACTCAGAAGCCGCTATTGTGGAAAAAGAAGAGCTTTCAGGCTGGGGATAAAATCTTGCTTCGAGGAACTTCATACGTTTTTACAAGATACTATAATTTCTCATTATTTTTACCAATGCGGGAACAATACGGGGAGATGTTTCTCACTTCGGGTTTCAGAACTGAAGAAGCGGAGATGTAAATGATTTCTTAAAGGTAAAAGAAATTACATTTTTCGATGGCAATTTATGTTGATATCAATCTGTGATTGACTTTTTCTTTTTGTTCTTATTAGTTTTTCGAAGACAGCTCGGCCTCGATGCGCTATAAATGGTTCGCGTTTTTTATTTATCTTGACAATAGCAACCTGTAATCGATCCAGTTGATAGACTCGTGAGCTGCTCCCGCCCTCCCGTCTCCCCTCTCCCGCTTCCTCCCTATTTTGATGCGAAGCCAAAACAATGTTTTCATTCTAACCATCCCCCCCTCCCCCCTCCCTCCCCCCGCCCCTCCCGCCCTTTTTCTTTTCTCACTCCGATCCCGACCCAAGACCTTTGGAAGTAAGCCTGGATCCGTCACTCGCTGGGATTGTCGGATGCCTTCGGGTAAAGAATTTGTCGTTTGGTAAACCATTGACGGGAACTCGATTTCGCTCTTTCTGAAACAATATCGTATTTTACTCTGTTTCCAGGGCTTTTCTAGTTCTCCCAAACTGTCACTCGTACTTGTAATGCTAAATATACGTACCCTGAGCCAAGTTTAAAGTTGGCATAACCCGCTTCATTTGTCCTTTTTTTGAAGCGAATGCAAGTTTTGCTCGTCCATTCTTCCATCCCTGCTTTAATGGCTGCCATAGCTCTGGAATCACGAGCTGATAAACATTAACAGAACAAAATACATTGCTTATTTGGCCGTTAGTGTTGATCCTTTTTGTTTGTCGTAATATGCAACATCGTGATCGTGATAAGTGAGGTCAAAGACCAAAACACCTGCCCCACATTTGAAGGCGGCAGCTTGCTAAATATGTCCTAAATAATTTTTATCAAGAAAAGACCATTAACAAAAACAATTATTTTAAGAGTTGACATTTTAAACGTACATAGACTAGAGTCGATAACGTAAGCCAACACTCCACCAGGCCATTGTCTGTTTTTAGTGGAACCTCTACCGAGTGGATCGTCTACATCCAGTCCCATCTCGGCCGCCATGCGTTGTTCACCTGTGAGGATCATGTCACCTTCATACAGGTCTGGATCATAGATACCCTCATTCTCTACAGAGTAAATAAATAAGATCAATAAATAAGAATCCCGTTGAAGCCTGAATTTTTTTCAGGTTGCTTTTTCAACTGCTTAAGTTGAGAGCACCCTGCGAGGATCACAAATTTCACTAACTCTAATTAAGCCGAATATATTTTTTATATGCGGGAAGAATAAGTAAACACTGAAACGCGCCGAGAAGACCAGAATTGTTTGTCCATGCAAGAACCATTCGATGCCAAGAGAGTCGCCACTTTTTTCTTGTCCAATGGAAGTGCACTGTACTTTGAAGAAATCGATACGTAAGCGTGCGTTAGAGGTTAATAGGTTTGAGGGTTCGAAAAATGTACTATTATTCACGCTAATATTTGCACAGTAGGTCATTACGACCTTGGACTTTTTTTTATCTCTATAGAAAACATCTTTGTTCATCATTTTACTTACAACCAGTTCTGTGTTCTGTTCTACGATATTTATTACTCAAACTCATTATTATTCATTGGAGCAGTTTTCAATTGAGTGTCAAAAATAATTGCTTTGGTTTTTCATTGCTACGCTTTGTGATTGGCTAAAAAATCTCACGCCACTTTCTCGACCAATCGTGTTTGATATATTACCTCTAGGTTCCTAAATTTAGCATCAAACGTGAGTGGGGAATGTGTTTTGACCATTTAATAGTGTTAGAATAAGCCACATTTATACAGTTTTTTTTTTCGGCGTGTTCTTTAAAAGCCACCAAATCTATCATGTCACCTGATAAGTAGTAAAGGCAATGTGCCAGTTCTAATCGAAATGGCAAGCATGTACCATGTATCATCGTTATGCTTGACATTCGTAGCTTTTTCCCTGTTTTACCACTCCTTGATTTGCGCACTTCACTTGACGCCAATCATTGCTCGGGGTAATTTTTTGTACTGCTAACAGCATGAAATAGTTGTTAGTTTCAACCTTTAAACCGCTCCAGAGGTTAAGGCGGTTCTGCATCGGTTTGGAGAATATGTTTACAGTTTTTTCTACGAGGAATGTTTTCACCGCTTTTGTAGATTGCAAAACAGTCGTATTTTTTGCGTTGGTCATACGAATGCGCGCGGTCTTTGAACGAAAGGTCTGGAGCGAGTGTAAATATGGAGTGTGGGACTGGGGAGAGACACAATGGACGTGTGAGGCTTCGCGCGCGAAGCGCGCATGTATCCTTGTATCCGTGTATCCAATCATCCATGTATCCTTGCATGTATCCTTGTATCCTTCGCTTCACATGCTTTAGGCGCAAAGCGCCTCTGCGAACGAACCAGCGAAAAAAAAACGACTGTTTTGCAGTCCACTGGTTTTGGGGATCCGGCTTTATGACCGCTACAACTTTATATAAACTTAAATGTTAAATGCCCTTTTGAACAGACTTCCCTTGAGTGGGCTATAGTTTGCGAAGTGCTTACGCACACATACGTTGTAAGAGTTATATCATTTTGACTGCGAATAAAGTGGCTGGTCCCAATGGCTGGTCGGCTCCCTCCAATTGTCTCTAATGTTTGCAAGGGAAATGTTTTCTCTTCGGCTGAGCGCAGCGATAGAGAATAGAATTTTACTTATACGGGAAAGTGATCATTTCCTTTGTGGTTTATGAAGTTAACATTGCTTTGTGACCTGGAAAGGATGCTAGTCCATTGCAAATTACCTCCCCGACATTTTGTTAGTTTTGCCCAAGCAAATTCCCGCAACCGAAAGCAAAAGCGCAACAAGAAGAATAAAGCTTACCGTCAGGATTTTCGGACGCAACAAGCGCCACGCAGAACGCAAACACGTACAGCCACTTCATGATGCTCAATGCTTCTTCACGCGTCGAAGCAATGTGTGGTGAATTCACCAAAATAGCAGAGTATTTATCGAAGCAAACATCATCTCACCTGTGCAGTTGTGTCAGTTTTCTGTTTGATGTTTGCGATTATTGTTTAAATGTTTCATAAATTGCATTAGCATGACTATGGTGCACATTTAAACATCTGCAGCAGATGATAGCAGTCGTTAAATTCATTCAAATCTACGCCTCTTGACAGTAATATATGTTAGGGTGTGGCTGGAAGGGGGGAGAGTATAGTGTGATAGGCAGAGTGGCAGTGGTAAGAGACAAAATACCCGGACACTTATCAATATGTATGAACTTTACCGACTCCCGGTAAATGCTTTTAGAGGAAGGCATCATGAGAATAACGCGGTTTTCTTAAACACGACACAAGGAAACAGTTACGTTTCTCTGAGATGAAGACCTATAAAACAAGGAGACTTTGACCTGCCTATCGTAAACACCCTCATGTTTACTAAAATGCACTAGCATGACAAAGTGACCATGGCACACTTTTGAACATCTGTTTCAGATGATAGCAGTCGTTAAATTCATTCGTCTCGGTATAGAAAATCTACGCCTCTTGACAGTAATAGTTGTTAGGGTGTGCTGGGGGGGGGGGGGTGGGGAGGGGGGGAGTTTAAGAGACAGAAGAATATTTAGACACGTCTCAAAACCTGGAAAGGTTAAGGATGTAAATTAAATCTTGCGTAACTCAACATATGGCATGAAATAAAATCGACAAAAATATCAGATTTTGAAAATTAAATTTCTTTGTATTTTTTGTGTTATTGATTATAAAATCACTTAAATCAGTTGATCAAGTTACAATGGATCAAAAGACTTGGTTATTAAATGAATTGAGTGTGTTAGTTATTATACTGCACTTGGTCATTAAATGAGTAGATAACGCTATCCATAAATAAATACCTATAAATAGCCGGATAACATGCCTGTCCACAGGATAGAAATTTATCCGATGAATGGCACTATGAACAACCGAGGCCTGGATTTTTAACTTACAAAACTCAATTCAACCTCCAACCAAATGGTTAAGACGTCCGGCACCACTTATCAGTTTGAGACTCCACTACATATGTGTGAGCTGTACCGTCTCCCGGTAAATGCTTTTAGAGAAAGGCATTTATGAGAATAATGCGTTTTTCCTTAAACACAACACGGGGGAAACAGTAACGTTTCTCTGAGTCAAAGACCAATAAAACAAGGATATCTTCAACTAGATAACTCTCAAATAAAGCAAGGACCACTTGGACAAACAGCACGGCGAAGTGAAGCCGGATCTTGGTGTAGATCAGGATCAGCAGTTTTGAATAAAAGTTAAAACTAAATGCATGGCCGATCGGACAGCTATAAACGGTATTTTATTGCCCAATTTTTCGGTTAGGCAAAACTAACCTTCATCAGGGGCCCCTGATGAAGGTTAGTTTTGCCTAACCGAAATATTGGGCAATAAAATATCCTTTATAGCTGTCCGATCAGCCTTGCATTTAGTTTTAACTTTTATACCTTGAACTGCCTATCATTAACACCCTCATCCCCCCCCCTCTCTCTCTCTCTCTCTCTCTCTCTCTCTCTCTCTCTCTCTCTCTCTCTCTCTCTCTCTCTCTCTCTCTCTCTCTCTCTCTCTCTCTCTCTCTCTCTCTCTCTCTCTCTCTCTCTCTCTCTCTCTCTCTTTCTCTCTCTCTCTCTCTCTCTCTCTCTCCTCTCTCCTCATTTTTGTTCGAGATTTGTGTTTGATAGCAGTCTTTGTAAATAATAAGATTTTTGCTGTACAATAGACCTTTTTAGCTTGGTTTGTTTGTTGCCCCATTTCACACCATGGATCGTTACTGACAAAAAGAATCGGTTCTTCCAAATTTCGTCACATTCAAGTGTATAGACTTCGAATGCATTCTTTTGAAAATGCATTCTTTTCGAATGCATTTTCGTTGAGGAAATCGCAATTTAAATCGAAAATCGAACAAATTCTTCTGGAGATTCATCAGAAAACGGATGACTATATTGATGTTCCCCAAATACTTTGTGATATTGAACAAATGAAATTCTTATAATTTGCATATTTCATTTATTTCCCGTGTCTGCCACCAATATCATATCATGACTTTACCTAAAGCTTTAAAATAATCTGTAACTCTACAAATCAGCTTCTGTATTGTTATATTGTCTTACCTTTATTATTTTCAATTATTACATTACTTTTCCCTGCCTCGAATAGCGTTTTCTTACTAATTTGCAGGGCAACTGTATTTAAGTTCATATGTCTAATAAATTTTTGTTTGTTTTTGTTTGTTGTTTTAAAACGATGATAAAGGAATAATTCTCTTGAGAACGTCACATGGTTTAGAATGGGACAGCCAAGCTATAAAGGTCTATTAGAACTTGTTGGTTTAAATTATTTACATAAAGAAAAACCTCAAACGCGTTCCAAACTGTAAGGAGCAGTTATAAACTATGAGAAATTCCTCTGAAATTGTAGTTTAAGTCCCGTTAACATTTTCCAAACATTGTTTTTTTCACGGTATAGTGCAAAAAGACAGGTCACAGAGAAGGAAAAATTGTCCTTGAGCACTTTGTATCGAATTTGTACTTTGGATACAGCGAATAAAAGTTTATTTAATTGGTTGACAACCTCTTAGCAGCTTCTCAAATGTTGAAATAACTTTTGATGCAAGCTTTACAGAAAACGATCCATATTTCATAATCTAGCAACGCAGCTGTACATATGGAAGGAAGATGTTCTGAGAACCTTGCGTTAAAGTGTACTTACCAAATTAAAATGTCAAATTCAAGCCGGATGAATCTATATAGTCCATATATTTTTAGAATTAAATTGCAAATAGGGCGATTGAATCTAGAAAATTGGATTGAAAATTGGACTTTTTTCAGATATTGTTTTCAATCTAAATGCTTATCAAAACAATCACAGTTATGTGGAAAATGGAACTATTATTTAAAATTGCCAGATATCAAGGTAAAATCCCAATGTTTACGTAGATTGACGTAGATAGAAACCTTTAACAAAAGGTCAATTTTTTAACTTCAGCAAAATTTAAGTTCACTTGAATTCAGATGGAATGTTTTTTGTGTATTTTGTGGGAATATCAAAAAAAGTGCGCATGAACTCAAAAAAAAAATAGACTTTGCGACACACCACCACGGCAGAAACTGATAAAGTAGGATCGCAACCGTGGACAGCTGTTTCGTTGTTATTGCAACTATTCAGCACAGTGCTGCGAACTAAATGTCGCCAGCAGATCGGCTTTGTCCATCAACATTTCTCTTTGCGAGACGTTTTTGCGACACTATTGGACTCTTTGTTCCCCGGAACACGCGATGACTGTCGGCCTCGAGAAGTCTCGGATTTGTTTAGATCATGTGTCAAAATTTTTAAGCTATATAGTACGAATTGTTTCTATCTATTCCTTTTGTCTTTCATCTCGGCTTGCGTAGTGTATGGATATGGTTTGTTAACAGTTAGTTACAAAGATATTAGATTAATTTCTACCCGAAATCAGGGCCTGAAAGATTCAAATGGAGAAAAGTCGGTGGATTCAACTGTCCGATACGTCCAACAACTTCTCTCTTGCCCTCCTTCAGTTTTTGATGCCTTTGCAACTTCGGCAGCCTTAGAGCAGTTCAGTGGTGTCGCCAGAGAGAAAGGTCACGAGCGTGCTGATCGCTACGCCATTATTCTTCGCCAATCGAGACCTCTTATGGGGGCAAGCGCTCCTACTTTTCAATCAGTTCACCTTAAGTTAGTTGGCTCAGAAGAAGAGGTTGCTATAGCCAAAGAAATACAGAAAGCGATGAAGCAGATTCCTGCCTCCGGGGTTCGACCTAGAACCCCTTCAGCACCCCCCTCCGGGTTTCAGTGATTCTCGTCTCGTCAAGCCGGTTCCATTGTGTGTTTCAATTGTGGCCGCCGGGGGCATATCGCTAGGTCATGTTGGAATCACAAAATTTTCGAAAGAACCGCGGGGCAAGAAGAATGTAATGTTCCCTTTTCAGTTTAATAAAAGTGCTCTTCAATGTTACGGATATAATGGTTGTGTCGGAGATCACAAAATTTTCGTAAGAACCGCGGAGGAAGAAGAATGTAATGTTCCTTTTTTCGGTTGAATGAAAATGTTCTTCGGTGTTATGGATCGATTACAAAATATATTATCCCATTTATTCAGATTTCCCACCTGCTTCGTTTACTTCGGATTTTCCAGTACCGCTCGTTTTTACATATATTTCCGGATACGTATACATAAGTATGTATAACCATACCATACCATACTGGATAACCATACCATTAGTTTTGCTCTGCTGTGTTATCGCTAACCTTACGCCCTCTCCACTAGCCTGACCGCGATCAGAAGGGTAATCTAAGTTACGCCCTATGATCCGTTCACGACGGATTCCCTGGTCCGGTCCGGCTAGTGGGTTTTTTCCCCTTTTGTTTTATGTTTCCTCTCTATTATAGGACTAGTTTCTTTCTGTCGCCTTACAGGTTTTACGTATCTTTTCGTAGGAGTTTTCAAGATTCTGCCATTATCACCTTAAGCTCCGTCCAAAACCTGTCTTATGGTGCGACAGGGAAACCTACCCCACTAGCTGGGCTGGGCCTCTCCCGTCCTTAGAAATTATTGCTAAGACCGAGCTTTCGCGTCCCCGCCCCAATCCATAACGAGCTTAACCAGACCTCCTCTGACAAAATGAAATGGCGACCCTCTCCTAAGCCTTTCCTTAGAAACAAAAATGTAACTAAAGTTTCCTCATCTTAGTAATGAGTGCCATTGTGTTAAGTCAAGAGTTTCAAACGTTGCGGCCTTAGATCTTCATCAGTGGCAAAGTGACATAAAAATAAGATATTGGGAAAACAAAATACTTTTCTTCGGGTGTTCAGTTTACGGTTAGGTCTGAGGGGTTTCTGAGTTTTGGGAGAAGGTGTCCTCCGTGGGTCTTCTTTACTATGGTCGCGGGGACTCTACAGCTAAAAGACTGAAGTAGCAAGATGCGTGAACAGCTGAAGGCCACAATCTTTTCCCATAACTTAACCACGCTAGACAATGAGCGGCATAAGTAATGAATGAAGATGGTTCACTATTTGCATCCATAAATATGCCGCAGAATTCCGGCGGGTGTGGATTGCATAACTCTGCTCGTGGGAAGCTAGTTGCGTAATAGGACGCTAAGTTCCCACGTGCAATATCTCTTGATTTAAAGATCCCGCTGCTTAATAGATTCGTGGCATTTCGATAAGAGAAACCCAAGCCGGTAAGTTTTAAGGAATTTTCGGCCCACCCACCTCCCCTTCGGCGACAATATTCACAGCTAGCGCTTTCGCATCCAGCCGCTCATTGCCTCGGCCACAATCTTTTCCCGTAACTTAACCACGCCAGACAATGAGCGGCATAAGTAATGAATGAAGATGGTTCACTGTCCACGGTTGCGATCCTACTTTATCAGTTTCTGTCGTGATGGTGTCTCGCAAAGTCCATTGTTTACGTAGTCAGATCAGCACTGTAGTTTATTGTATGTTTGTTCATTTTTTGGCTGGTTAGGTCTCTCGCAGATCCTACGTATACCGTTAGCAGCATTATCGTTTGCGGTCCTTTGCAGATTTCACTTTTATCTATATATTTTTAGAATTAAATCGCAAATAAGGCGGTTAAATCCTCTGTTTCCACGCTTGTTCTTTCGACTTTTTTACCATAAGTGTAATTTGAGGATAATTCCCATGCTGATATCGGTTCTCTATAGACGTTTAAAGGTATTTGAGGGAAGAAAACTCGGCACCCTCAAAAAACGTGGCCTACCGCGGTCAGTCTACGCATGCTTCCATCATGCGCCTTTTATGCCTTTTCGCATTTTTTAGTGATATAGCACCAGCTAATTTGTAGAGATTAATTGTACAGTAAGTATCCCTTACTCTCGATCATACAAAACCGACTAATACTCAAACCGTCATAAAATATCACCCTTAAAACGGCACTATTCTGGAAATGGGTGAGTAGCTCATTTTCGTCCGCTAATCAGGTCAATCAGCATTCAATAATTTTGCACGTTTTGTCTAATTCATAAAATCTTTAGCAAAACTACTATTTAGAGGTTTTTATATAAACGACACAAACTGATGACAGAGTTTTCAATGCTCTTTTATTTTCACTCATTCGTATTCTACTCAGTTTACACTGGTTTAATCAGCTACTAACATCAGTGTTAGGTTTCCAGATGCAAATAAGCTGCAAGAAATAAAAATTAAACAATCGTTAGTCTTGATACGCTCAGCAAGACAAGTCTTAACAGTTCGATTTTTAGCCAATGGACCTTGTAAGGACAGCTTATGGCCAAACTCAAGTTTCAAGAAAATTACGAATTTCATTTGTTAAAATGTAAACTGAAAGGGATTACAAGGCAGAAATTAGTTGGCAGTCAGATCAGTTTCCATGAAAACACTAAAAGTGAATTGTATGTTAAAAAACTGAAACTTAGCAAAGTTTCACAGAAAGCACAGGAGAAAACTCTTTTTCACGACCTTCAGATTCTCTAACCCAACACAATATAATTTTACTTTTAATCATCATCTTGACTGATCTCCAAGTGGCACATAGAGCATCAAACTTTTATTCAAACCAGTGAACATTTAAAGGCGAACAGTGACTTAGGACCATAACAGGCGAAAGAAAAAGAAACGTTTTAATTCATTTTATGCGGTTCCATTGAAAATTACAGTTTAGTCATTTAAAGAACAATAACAATTTCTCCGCTATTCCTACAGAAAAAAGAGGGGGATAATAGAAAAGGTAACTTGATGGGCATTTACAAGGTTGTTCACAACTAAATAAGAAGACATTGTCAGAAAGAACTGACAATAACCACAAAAGAGGTCATGCCATGGGAATCGCGGATGGAATACTCGACAAATATTCTTTGAACGATTTTGTTAACTAGTGCTGTTTTTATTTCATGTTTTTGTGTTTTGTTCCTTTTTATGCTTTTTAACTCGTGAATAAGAGAAACGTTGGATGAGTTCAGTGGCGGATCCAGGGGGAGGGTCGGGGGGGGGGGGGTCCGGACCCCCCTATCAGACCTGTCTCCCATGTGGTTCATAAAAATAATTAGAATAAAAATTGTTTTATACGTAGTTGTTTCACTTCCATCAATTGACTGATTGTCAAGTTTTTGACTTAACAAATGCTTTTCGACTCTCAGAATGCCCCAAATGGCGTTTTAGAGGGTAAAATCGGAAACATTTCCCGGGGAAACATGCACCCGGAACTCCCCCTTTAGAAATTCCCGGATCCGCCCCTGGAGTTATAGCAGTGCTATAGCTAATTTTCAGTCCATCCATCGGTCGATCGGCTGTTAACATTGAGCCAGTGATATGTAATGGTCACCTGCCTTACGCATAGGTACGGCGTTGGAGGAAGGGGTTCGTTGGGAGTTGGACGAAAGGGATGGGGGGGTGGAACGGTGGAGCAAAACGCCTAGGGAAGGGAGAGTCGGTGAACATAGAGTCCGCGATATGTAATGGTCACTTGCCTTGCCCGTGGAGACGGCGTTCGAGGAAAGAGAGGGTGAGGAGTTGGACGCAGGACGTGGGGGTCGGTGGAGCGAAACGTTTAGTATTCTCGAGTTGGCTCACAGGAGGCTTTGATTTGTTTTGTTTCTGCTGGTTGTTAAATTATAAGCCAAAGTGATTACATGTACCGATGGACAGCGTAAAAAAATAACCACTTGAGCAAAACTATTCTCACTGCCACGGATGTATAAAAAACAGAAACAGTTAAAGCTTTTCTTACGACCACTATGGTAAGCGACCAGCTCCTCGCAGAGCCCGCCCTCGACGAATCCAATTTACTGAACTGAAATTCTTAGTAAAACCCTGTAACTAAAATTTTTTGAAACCGAGCAGTTTAAGTTACGACACGTGTTTCTCTCTTATGAGAGGACCGAGAACTTCCACAGTACTTATTTTTTTACTAACTTACCCCTGGCTATTGACTTTGTCACACCGATTGATCAACACAGTTTGCAGGTCTTCTTGCAGTTTGCCCTCACGTATTTGTGGTAGCTGCAGTATCTTGTCCAGCCACGACATCTACGGTCCTTGTCATTGCAGCTACTTCCTATTGAATTGGATGAAACATGTTTACATTAGCTACATTAGCTACATTGCAATAAAAGCGCCCTGGTGCAGATTATTTATCGGGCATTTTAAGTCGCCCATTTGTTGTAGACAAACTATGTTCCTAGAATATAGGGGAATATCTTCTGACGTCATTGTTTACATTTTTTCTCTTCGGCGTATGAACTGACTTTAAAAATTGAAAGAGCCTGTTAAACTTTGTAATCTACCCAAGTTTTAACCTCGTGCCCAGATCTCACTCGTGCTTGTACTGCACTGAAACAGTGGTCGTGACTAGAATGGATACTCCAAAATCAGGTTGGATCATAGGCTCGACTACCAGCCGCTGTTCGGGAAATGAGCCCGCGCTCCTCCCCCGAAAAGACGGCTGGACGCGTGAACTTGTTATTGTTAATTTCCTCCAATCAGAAGCTTGCCTGCTTAAATCGAGCAGGCGAATAAATTATTTTTCTAGAGCATAATTTCAAAATGACGGATGTGAAGGAGTTGTTTGATTTGGCGTGTGATCGTGTTGTAGAGAGATTTAAACCTGAAAATCTCAACGTTTTACAACGGAGAGCGCTGGAAAGCTGGTTGACCTTGAAGATTTGTTCGTTATTCAACCATCGGGATCAGGAAAGTCCCTTATTTTCCAATCCGCACCAATGATTTTCGATACTATGCAAGAAACGAGTTTTAAGTCCATTGCTGTCGTTATTTCACCCCTGACTTCGCTAATGGTAGGCTCGATTTCCGCTGCTTTCTCGCGTCTGGTCTCTGAGATCAAAAGGTCGAGGAGGCGAAAAAAGCCGTTGAAAGGGGAGACTGCGAGATCGTCTTTGGATCACCGGAGTCATTTTTGTGTTGTGATAGATGGCGGAAGATGTTGTCGAGTGAAGTCTATGAAGAGAGATTGTGTCCTCATTGCTATGCATGAAGCTCACTGTATTTCACACTCATATACATATAGACATATTGACAAGATCTGGCGCTACATCACTTGTGTTTGACATATCCGGTTATCAGTAGCGATGTATAAATTAAATTTTAAATTTACGTCACAGACACAATCGGTGGCCCACGCGTCCAGCCGTTCTTCTCGGGGAGGCTCAGAGACCGGACTCGAGAAAGCGGCGGAAATCGAGCCTAGTTGGATCACCTCGGACACTTATTGAGAATTATATAACGTAATGTCGACACTTACAATTTATTTTCAATAAATTTTTAAGTGTAAAAAAAAAAATCTAAAATCCCCACTCAGGATTGAACCTGTGACCTCAGCTAGGCTTACGCTTACATAGCCTACCGTACCACTGTACCACCTAGCTTCTCGGGTTGCTTAGTCCTAAATTTAACTATATAAACTGCTGCCCCTAACCTCAACTGAACGCTAACCAGTTACTCCGTTATATAAGTCTCAACAAGGTGTCCAACCTGATTTTGGAGTATCCATTCTAGTCACCACCCTGAAACAGTACTGAAATGGTGGTGACTAGAATGGATACTCCAAAATCAGGTTGGACACCTTGTTGAGACTTATATAACGGAGTAACTGGTTAGCTTTCAGTTGAGGTTAGGGGTAGCAGTTTATATAGTTAAATTTAGGACTAAGCAACCCGAGAAGCTAGGTGGTACAGTTGAGGTTAGGGGCAGCAGTTTATATAGTTAAATTTAGGACTAAGCAACCCGAGAAGCTAGGTGGTACAGTGGTACGGTAGGCTATGTAAGCCTAAGCGTAGCTGAGGTCACAGGTTCAATCCTGAGTGGGGATTTTAGATTTTTTTTTTTTTTTTTTACACTTAAAAATTTATTGAAGTGTCGACATTACGTTATATAATTCTCAATAAGTGTCCGAGGTGATCCAACCTGATTTTGGAGTATCCATTCTAGTCACGACCGTACTGAAATGTGAGATCTCCCTTCCACCTGACCGTGGGCAATCTGGGTACAAGATTACCCAAGTTTTAGCTCTTTGCATATAATATTTAAGAAAATATCAGCCATCCAAAACTGCAAAATAACTGCGCGGCAAAACCGCTAATGTCAAATTTCAAGTTTTAAAAACGCCATTGCACGAAGAGTATCTAGTATATCGGGCTCAGATTTCCAGAGAAAGCTAATAGGCCATATCCGAGTTACGTTATGCCTCGTTGTCAAAGCGAGGCTTGATGCACAACCTTTCATATGAAGATGAGTTTTATTTGCATTTGAATAAAAACCCATTTTCAAATGAAAGGTTGTGCACTTAGCCTCGCCTTGACAACGAGGCATAACGTAACTCGGAAATGGCCTATTGTGCTAGGCCCTTTCAATAGTAGCTCGATATGGAAATGAGGCGCATATGCTAATGAGGCAAAAATTGTAAACAAATATTCGCATATACTATGACTATTTTACATCACGTTGATGATTTCTGTGTTTTCTTTGTACAAATAAAAATCTAGAGCCGTGAATATCAAGAAATACTCACAATTCCAAAAATAAACTCAAAAGATTCTATGATTAGCTGTCGTTTTTTCAAGTTCCGCTATCACCCATGATACAATGCGAATTAAATATACATATCATTAAATGTCTCGCCCGATTACTCCCTCAACTGTACTCCACTCAGTCCAATAACTATTACAAATCAAACATCATAAGTTTTTACAAGCGCGGAAAAATAAGATGCGAGAGTTATACGATGTTATGTACACCAAAAGTTCTTAGTTCTATTATTTTGATTTCAGTTCAGCTGTCTCCCCGATGCTGATATATCTCAAAAGTCTAGAAAGTCATTTTGATGATAATTAGTTGAAATGATTGGACGACGTGTCACCGACCGACAGCTGTTGCGGTTGCTGTTGCTGTGGATTTAAGCCAAAGTGGGTTTGTTCCATAATGCTCTCGATAGTGTGCTTTATAATTCTCAGACCAAAATAAATTAGTATCTAATTAATATTTATTCTTTCCAGGAATTAGTTGTTTTTATTATACTGTTTACATGTAGTTATTTTTAGTTATTTAGTTGTTATCGTATACCTTTTTACAATTCGTGTAATATCACTGTAATTCTTTCCCTAACAAACCTATTAAAAGCATGCTGTTGTCATATCCGCCACTCGTTACATTGCTATGCTAATAACGTAGGGGATATTCTACAAAACAATCGCACCCACCTCCACCGCCACCTCCACCACCACCTCCACCACCACCTCCACCACCACCACCCCCTCCGCAGTGTGATTTGTAAAGGAGGTTCATCTGCTGTGCATCTATTGCACTGATACCCCGTCGCTGACCAAGTGTAACCTGGAATAAATAATAGTAATAATAATAATAATAATAATAATAATAATAATAATGCATTAGAATATAATAATACATTAGAATACAGCTTTATCACAGAAATTCATTAACATATATCAGTGCATAAAATATTTGTTCTTTTGTCAAATATTTGACACTCGTAAATTGAAAACTGTTCTTAGATCAGCGGTTCTCCAATCCATCTGTCCTTTAATAATTATTTACTCGTTCACAAAGCATATACATGTAGTTCATACAGAAAGTGTGAATGGCAGTTTGTTTACAAATATCTAAATGCTAAAATCTATAAGTATGGATGATCAAGTTCTGATAAAATCATAGCGGTGGCAACGTACCCCTGATTGCTTAGAAACGATTGTAGGTTTTCCATTCTTGGAAAATGCTTTAGCACCATAATGCATCACGCTTCCATAATCATATTTGGTCCCCAACGAGTCAATGGTTCCACGATTGTACTTGTTGAAATTGAACTTGTTCCCTAAAAAGTTATTATATTAACATGCGTTTAAATAAGAGAAATATTTCTTTCAATACGCTTTTAAACGAAATAAATGTACAGACGTTTGCTACGAGGAATTTAATAGAGGGATAGCTTACGACATTTTGGATTATTCACATGCACATTGTTTTGAAATCGAGTGCAAATATGGTATTAACCCGAGAGAAGAAAATTCGATCTGCAAGAAGCCGTAAAAGTGAAAGTATGCCATTGGCGTCTATAGATAAAACCCCAAAGTATGACCATCTTTGTTCTCTTTTATAACTTATAAAATCATTAATAATTCATCAGAAAAATACAAAAGAAATGACAATTTAATGAAATTTGGAAATCCTGATACAGAACAGCTATATTGTATCACTGATACAGAATACTAAATAGGAATGCTAATAAGCTTCTTCGCTATTGTTCTTTTATAAGTCATGTAGAATATTCCCAGTAGAACTGTACGGATATTTACAATGGCGAGCCGCAGGCCGCAGCTCATATTCATATTCATATTCATATTCACTGCAGTTCTGCAGCTAATTTTTTTTCTATCGATCAGGCTGAGGTACACTGTCACACCTTTTACCTTACTGTCACTTTCACATTTCGTGTTAACATTGTTAGCTTCAGCACATGTGATAGACGTAAGATTCTTTACATCTCCCAGTTTTCAGTCAGGTGTAGATCTTCCAATTCCCCCCCCCCCCCCCCTCCCCCCCCTCCTCCCTCTCCCCTCTCCTCTCACCACTATACCAGCTTTTTCAATTAATGGGTAGTTGGTTTACACTGCGCTATATTTGTAATTCATTGTTACATCCCCTCCGCAGCGAGTTTCCCTCCCTCACCAATCAATCTGCTGTCTTCCTCCCATTGACCTCCAGCTACATAATACAGTTTCTAACTTCTTGCCCTTACTCCATCCTTCATCAGCTCCCGAAGAGTACCGAATTTGCTGTATTTTAGTCAGGTTAAATCATATCTTACATGAACATTAAAGAGCACTTCTTGTCTTACTTACTTTCAATGATGTTGTCCCACATAATCGTGACGTAACTATCCCTGTCGGGACGAGACTGTTCATGATAGAAACCCAAAGCGTGCCCTTAGGAGAAGAATCGTTTATATATTTTATTACAGAAATCATCTATAATTGATGAATAATTATGACAATAAAACAGAAAATGGATTTCATCTTCGATATTATGGAGACCACAGATAGAACAAAGTCTTTCATCTCTCGAGATTTCGTCAAATCTACCAGTTTCAATCTTAATTTTGTGGTTGCTGATCCTTAGTTTCACTGAGGGCTTGTTATTGTTTTTAAAAACTCTATAAAGTTTTAGTTTTTTGGAATGCTGTAAGCTATGTTTCCAATGTGCGATATATTTCTCTTTCATGAGATCTATATGGTGATTGATCTTAACGTCAGAAAGATTATAATATTCGAGTATCTTCCTGAGATTAGAATTAAAACTAGTTTTACCATTAGAGTGGAGATCAATTGACATCAGTAACGACTGTTTAACAAGAGAGTTGTGATCTTTACTTTGAAGATAACTTACGTAGTTAAGAATTTTTTTATTGATATCAATGATCAGAGGGAAACAGCGAAGTTCAGCCCTGCATCCAATATTAGATGCCTTGTTGTTTACTTCTAGGTACCGTTTGCAGAACTGTAAGTGGATTTTTTCAATTGGAAAGCTGTCCCAAGACTTAAAATCAGCTTTAGTATATACACCTCACATTTCACTATTTTAAGTCAAAATTGGGAAAACCGTAGTGTCAAAAATTTTAGCCTGCTAAAATCTGTGTCGTCTTAGGCTGAAAAGAGCATGAAGAGCCTTCGCCCATAAGTGATCGATTGACATTGTAAATCTTCCGAAGAAGAAATGTAAGTCCCCAAATAGATTTCATTTTGAACAACATCTTCAATGTTTTCGTCGCCAATGTGAATATTTTAGTCGACATTTTTCTTTGCGCGCCGTTGAAAGATCATGACCTTGGTTTTCTTGGGATTTATCTTTAACATCCACGAACTACAGTATGAAGACAGCGTATTGAGACAATTTTGCAATTAAGAGAGAGTTTAATTTAGTTCCATTTGGTAGAACAAAAGGATTAGATAAAGTGTTTCAAATTGGAATGGTGATATACAAATTAAATAGCAATGGGCTCAAAATGTAACCTTGGCGTACATCCACACCTCTTGCATATTGAAAAGATCGTGTTTGGCTATGTCCAATGTTTATGGAACAAGTAGACTTACAGGCTTTTGATCAACTTATAAAAGTTTCCTTCGACATTAATTTGGAGCAACTTATATAGGAGACCATCGTGCCAGATCGAGTCATGCAAAAAGCTTTCCTAAAATCCACAAAGCAAGCGTACATCTTTTCGTGATGGTTATGAACATACTTATCTGTTAATGTTGGTAGTGTGAGAACGTGGTCAGCTGTTCGGTTTTTAGGTAAAAAGCCAATTTGAGATTTATGCAGTATATTGAGGAAGTTGACATGCTCGAGAAGTCTTTGATTTAATATAAGGCAAAATAGTTTTCCCAGACAACTCGAAACACGAATCGCACGGTAATTTGACGAATGCTTCTTCCGCCAGATTTATATATTGGTGTAATAAGACCGCCGTACCAAGTCTGAGGTATCGTACCTAAATTAAGAATAGTATTAAAAAGTTTCTGATAGATGGACTAGCTTTAATCATTTCGTTTTTCACTTTGTCTGAAAAAGGAGATTTATTATTCTTCACTTTTTTTACTGCTGTACGTATTTCAGTTTCAGTAATGGAGTAGTCCAAGGGGCGTGATTGCATTTTGCTGTCTTCTTGATTCTGTAACTCATTAACAACTTTTCGCTGATCGAAGTTAAGGGTTTCATTGGAATGAAGCGCTTGGAAATAATGCAGCCACTTTTCTCCTGAGATTGGTGGGTTATCTTTGAATTTCACAGAGTCATCCATTGATTTTAAACAATTCCAAAAGAGTTTCTTATCTGCAGAATTGACTACAGTATCTTCTAACTCCAAAATCTTTGTGTTATAGTATTCATTTCTCTTATGGTTCAACAGAAACGTGTATTGCTTTAAAGCTATCTTCGGCCTACACTCACCAATTTCATGAGCAACAATTCCCCTGTGCCAGCATCCACGGGCGAGGTTGATATCTTGGCGTCTGCCAGTTCGTCCCACGTAAGATGAACAACTAATAAAATAAGGAAATTGTATTGATTATAGCGGTGCTCTCGCGGGCCGAAGGCCCGCTCGCGGAGCCACATGCTCAAAGAACCCATGCCCGTCATTTTTCATGGTCATGGCTGGCGGAATGTTTTGCAGGCGCGCGTCCGTAACATGCGTGTCCGTCCGAGCGAGCGTCCGAGCGAGTGTTGCGCAGAAATAGCTCGCGAGCGCGTATGACGTCGCAAAACATGCGCGTATGACGTCGCATAACATGTGCGTATGACATCTCGCAACGTCCGGGATCTTAGCAATTTTGAAACCAAAGCGACGCTTTGTTTTTCGCGCGGCTACACGGCCGAATGTCACGTCAGCTCGGTAAGCCCTTTTGATATTTTGCTGTGTTTAGCGGAGAAAACCGTTTCAAATGATAGTCGTTATTTCTCTGCATTTTTTTGCGGTTTGCTACTCAAGACAGGGATACGAATTAAGGGATACTCAGAAGTCGCTATTGTGGAAAAAGAAGAGCTTTCAGGGATAAAATCTCGCTTCGAGGAACTTCATAAGTTTTTACAAGAGACTATAATTTCTCATCATTTTTACCAATGCGGGAGCAATGCGGGGAGATGTTTCTCACTTCTGGTTTCAGAACTGAAGAAGCGGAGATGTAAAGAATTTCTTAAAGGTAAAACAAATTACATTTTTCGATGGGAATTTATGTTGATATCAATCTGTGATTGACTTTTTCTTTTTGTTCTTGTTAGTTTTTCGAAGACAGTTCGGCCTCGATGCGCTATAAATGGTTCGCGTTTTTTTTATCTTGACAATACCAACCTGTAATCGATCTAGTTGATGGACTCGTGAGCTGCCCCCACCCTCCCGTCTCCCCTCTCCCCGCTTCCTCCCTATTTTGATGCGAAGCCAAAACAATGTTTTCATTCTAACCATCCTCCCCTCCCCCCCCCCCCCCTCCCGCCCTTTTTCTTTTCACTCCGATCCGGACTCCAGACCTTTGAAAGTAAGCCTGGATCCGTCGCTCGCTGGGATTGTCGGATGCCTTCGGGTAAAGAATTTGTCGTTTGGTAAACCATTGACGAGAACTCGATTTCGCTCTTTCTGAAACAATATCGTATTCTACTCTGTTTCCACGGCTTTTCTAGTTCTCCCAAACTGTCACTCGTACTTGTAATGCTAAATATACCTACCCTGAGCCAAGTTTAAAGTTGGCATAACCTGCTTCATTTGTCCTTTTTTTGAAGCGAATGCAAGTTTTGCTCGTCCATTCTTCCATCCCTGCTCTAATGGCTGCCATAGCTCTGGAATCACGAGCTGAAAAACATCAACAGAACAAAATACATTGCTTATTTGGCTGTTAGTGTTGATCCTTTTGGTTTGTCGTAATATGCAACATCGTGATCGTGATAAGTGAGGTCAAAGACCCAAACACCTCCCCCACATTTGAAGTCGGCAGCTTGCTAAATAAATTTTATCAAGAAAGGACCATTAACAAAAACAATTATTTTAAGAGTTGACATTTTAAACGTACATAGACTAGAGTCGATAACGTAAGCCAACACTCCACCAGGCCATTGTCTGTTTTTAGTGGAACCTCTACCGAGTGGATCGTCTACATCCAGTCCCATCTCGGCCGCCATGCGTTGTTCACCTGTGAGGATCATGTCACCTTCATACAGGTCTGGATCATAGATACCCTCATTCTCTACAGAGTAAATAAATAAGATCAATAAATAAGAATCCCGTTAAAGCTTTTTCAACTGCTTAAGTTGAGAGCACACTGCGAGGATCACAAATTTCACTAACTCTAATTAAGCCGAATATATTTTTTATATGCGGGAAGAATAAGTAAACACTGAAACGCGCCGAGAAGACCAGAATTGTTTGTCCATGCAAGAACTATTCGATGTCAAGAGAGTCGCCACTTTTTTCTTGTCCAATGGAAGTGCACTGTACTTTGAAGAAATCGATACGTAAGCGTGCGTTAGAGGTTAATAGGTTTGAGGGTTCGAAAAATGTACTATTATTCACCCTAATATTTGCACAGTAGCTCATTATGCACCTTGGACTTTTTTTTAATCTCTATAGAAAACATCTTTGTTCATCATTTTACTTACAACCAGTTCTGTCTTCTGTTCTACGATATTTATTACTCAAACTCATTATTATTCATTAGAGCAGTTTTCAATTGAGTGTCAAAAATAATTGCTTTGGTTTTTCATTGCTACGCTTTGTGATTGGCTAAAAAAATCTCGCGCCACTTTCTCGACCAATCAGAAGTAAAACCAAAACCAATCGTGACTTGCTCGCACGCGTTTTCCCGCGCTTGGCGCCGCCGACATGTAATTGCTTCGAGCTCTGATTGGTTCATTGGATTGTTTACGACTGCTGTGATTGGTCAGAGTAATTACTTTGGTTTTAGTTTTACGACACTCAATTGAAAACTGTTCTATATATAATTAAGTTTGTACAAAGAAAATCATAAGCGTGACGGTGGTTTAGAAACCCGGTCAATTTGCATAGATTTTGGCGATTTTATTCCTTCATTTTCTCTGCATTTAATGATTAGTTTGAGAAGCTATATCAAACACTCGAAAAAGTGTTTCATCAGGTATGCAAACACCTCGTTTCTTTTTTCAGCACACTTCTCGATGTTTGGATATCCTGATGAAACACTCATCCTCGTGTTTGATATATTACCTCTAGGTTCCTAAACTTAGCATCAAACGTGAGTGGGGAATGTGTTTTGACCATTTAATAGTGTTAGAATAAGCCACATTTATACAGTTTTTTTTTTCGGCGTGTTCTTTAAAAGCCACCAAATCTATCATGTCAGCTGATTAGTAGTAAAGGCAATGTGCTAGTTCTAATCGAAATGGTAAGCATTTCCCATGGACATACGTATCATTGTTATGCTTGGCATTCGCAGCTTTTTCTTTTTTTTTACCACTCCCTGATTTGCGCAATTCACCAATCATTGCTCGGGGTAATTTTTCGTACTGCTAACAGCATGAAATAGTTGTTAGTTTCAACCTTTAAACCGCTCCAGAGGTTAAGGCGGTTCTGCATCCGTTTGGAGAATATGTTTACAGTTTTTTCTCCGAGGAATTTTTTTTCACCCGGTTTTGTAGATTGCAAAACAGTCGTATTTTTTGCGTTGGTCATACGAATGCGCGCGGTCTTTGAACGAAAGGTCTGGAACGAGTGTAAATATGGAGAGTGGGACTGGGGAGAGACACGATGGGCGTGTGAGGCTTCGCGCGCGATGCGCGCATGTATCCTTGTATCCATGTATCCAATCATCCATGTATCTTTGTATCCTTCGCTTCACATGCTTTAGGCGCAAAGCGCCTCTGCGAACGAGCCAGCGAAAAAAAAACGACTGTTTTGCAGTCTACTGGTTTTGGGGATCCGGCTTTATGACCGCTACAACTTTATATAAACTTAAATGTTAAATGCGCTTTTGAACAGACTTCCCTTGTGTGGGCTATAGTTTGCGAAGTGCTTACGCACACATACGTTGTAAGAGTTATATCATTTTGACTGCGAATAAAGTGGCTGGTCCCAATGGCTGGTCGGCTCCCTCCAATTGTCTCTAATGTTTGCAAGGGAAATGTTTTCTCTTCGGCTGAGCGCAGCGATAGAGAATAGAATTTTACTTATACGGGAAAGTGATCATTTCCTTTGTGGTTTATGAAGTTAACATTGCTTTGTGACCTGGAAAGGATGCTAGTCCATTGCAAATTACCTCCCCGACATTTTGTTAGGTTTGCCCAAGCAAATTCCCGCAACCGAAAGCAAAAGCGCAACAAGAAGAATAAAGCTTACCGTCAGGGTTCTCGGACGCAACAAGCGCCACGCAGAACGCAAACACGTACAGCCACTTCATGATGCTCAATGCTTCTTCACGCGTCGAAGCAATGTGTGGTGAATTCACCAAAATAGCAGAGTATTTATCGAAGCAAACATCATCTCACCTGTGCAGTTGTGTCAGTTTTCTGTTCGATGTTTGCGATTATTGTTTAAATGTTTCATAAATTGCATTAGCATGACTATGGCGCACATTTAAACATCTGCAGCAGATGATAGCAGTCGTTAAATTCATTCAAATCTACGCCTCTTGACAGTAATATATGTTAGGGTGTGGCTGGAAGGGGGGAGAGTAAGTATGATAGGCAGAGTGGGAGTGGTAAGAGACAGAATATCCAGACACGTATCAATATGTATTAACTTTACCGTCTCCTAATAATGCTTTTAGAGGAAGGCATTATGAGAATAACGCGGTTTTCTTAAACACAACACAAGGAAACAGTTACGTTTCTCTGAGATGAAGACCTATAAAACAAGGAGACTTTGACCTGTCTCTCCTCTCTCGTCCTTCTTTTTGTTCAAGATTTATGTTTGATATCAATCTATGTAAATAATCATATTTTTGCTGTCCAATGTATCTTTTTAGCTTGGTTTGTTCGTTGTCCCATTTCACACCATGGATTGTTACTCTAGAGAAGAATCGGCTCTTCCAAATTTCGTCATATTCACGTGTATAGACTTCAAATGCATTCTTTTAAGACAATGATAAAGGAATAATTCCATTGAGAACGTCAAATGGTCTATAATGTGACACCCAAGCTAAAAAGGTCTATTAGAACTTGTTGGTTTATCTATCGACATAAAGAGAAAAACCCAAACACGTTCCAAATCGTAAGGAGCAATTACAAACTATCAGAAATTCTCCTGAAATTGTAGTTAATGACCCGCTAACATTTTGCAAATATCGCTTCCTTTTCGGTACAAAAAAAAGTCACAGAGGACGAAAAATGTGTCCTTTAGCACTTTGGAGTTTGTAATTTAGATCTCGGCAGCCAATAAAGGCTTATTTAATTGGTTGACTACCTCTTGGCAGCTACTCAAATTTTGAAATTAAATAACTTTTGATGAAAGCTTTAAAGAAAACGACGCATATTTGATAATCTACACAGCTGTACATATGGAAGGTAGACTTCATAATGCTCAATGCTTCTTCACAGGTCGACGCAATATGTGGTGAATTCGTCAAAATAGCAGAGAATTTGTCGAACCAACTGTCATCTCACCTGTGCAATTGTGTGAGTTGTCTATGTGATGGGTGTGATTATTGTTTAAAAATGTTTATTAAAAAAATGCATTAGCATGACAAAGTCATGTACCAGAAGTCATGCACCAGAAGGAAGAAAGTCAAAGCGAAACTAATGTTTAAAACTATAACCAACCAAACTCCGGAGTATCTTCAAGGCCTGTTTACACCTTTCAGCACTGACTACGAACTTAGAGACAAGGAAAACAAATTCTGCCTGCCCAAGCCCCATACAGATTTTTTAAAACGCAGTCTTTAGTATAGTGGGGCACTGTTGTGGAATAATCTTCCACAGAATGTCAGAGCCATTAGATCTTATAAAAAGTTTAATATCGAAATCAATCGCCCTGTGTCCACCTCGTACTCCCACACGGCAAACATGTAAACCAGTTTTTATCTTGCTTTGTGACTGATGTTTTTACCGTTTTTAAATAAAGGTATGTATGTATGTATGTACAATGGCACACTTTTGAACATCTGTAGCAGATTATAGCAGTCGTAAAATTCATTCGTCTCGGTATAGAAAATCTACGCCTCTTGACAGTAATAGTTGTTAGGGTGTGGCTGGGGGGGGGGGGAGTTTAAGAGACAGAAGAATACCCAGACACGTCTCAAAACCTGGAATGGTTAAGGATGTAAATGAAATCTTGTATAACTCAACATATGGCATGAAATAAAATCGCCGACAAAAATATCGGATTTTGAAACTTAAATTTCTTTGTATTTTTTGTGTTATTGATTATAAAATCACTCAAAGCAGTTGATCAAATTACAATGGATCAAAAGAGGTGGTTATTAAATGGATTGAGTGTGTTAGTTATTATGCTGCACTCGGCCATTAAATGAGTGGATAACGCTATCCATAAATAAATATCTATAAATGGCCGGATAACATGCCTGTCCATTGGATAGAAATTTATCCGATGAATGGCACTATGAAAAACCGAGGCCTGGTGTTTTTAACTTACAAAACTCAATTCAACCTCCAACCAAATGGTTAAGAAGTTTGGCACCACTTATCAGTTTGAGACTCCACTACATATGTGTGAGCTGTACCGTCTCCCTATAAATGCTTTTAGAGAAAGGCATTATGAGAATAACGCGTTTTCCTTAAACACAACACGGGGAAACAGTAAAGTTTCTCTGAGCCAAAGACCAATAAAACAAGGAGACCTTGAACTGCCTATCATTAACACCCTCACTTCCCCCCTCCTTGAACTGCCTATCATTAACACCCTCACCTCCCCCCCCCTCCCCTTCCCCTTTCTCCTCCTTCTTTTTGTTCGAGATTTGTGTTTGATATCAGTCTTTGTAAATTTGCTGTTTAATAGACCCTTTTAAAAAGAATCGGTTCTTCCAAATTTCGTCACATTCCTTTTAAGATGATGATAAAGGAATAATTCCCTTGGGAACGTCACATGGTCTAGAATGAGACACCCAAGCTATAAAGGTCTATTAGAACTTGTTGGTTTAGATTATTGACATAAAGAAAAACCTCAAACGCGTTCCAAACTGTAAGGGGCAATTATAAACTATGAGAAATTCCCCTGAAATTGTAGTTTACGTCCCGTTAACATTTTGCAAACATTGTTTCCTTCACGGTTCAAAATAAAAAACAGGTCACAGAGAAGGAAAATTTGTCCTTGAGCACTTTGTATCGAATTTGCACTGTGGATACAGCGAATAAAAGCTTATTTAATTGGTTGACAACCTCTTGGCAGCTTCTTAAATATTGAAATAACTTTTGATGCAAGCTTTACAGAACAACGATCCATATTTCATAATCTAGCAACGCAGCTGTACATATGGAAGGAAGATGTTCTGAAAACCTTGCGTTAAAGTGTACTTACCAAATTAAAATGTCAAATTCAAGCGGGATGAATCTATATAGTCCATATATTTTTGGAATTAATTTGCAAATAGGGCGATTGAATCCAGAAAATTAGATTGAAAATTTGACTTTTTTTCAGATATTATTTTCCATCTAAATGCTTATCAAAACAATGACAGTTATGTGGAATATCAAAGTAAAATCCCAACGTTTACCTAGATTGACGTAGATAGAAACCTTTAACAAAAGGTCAATTTTTTAACTTCAGCAAAATTTAAGTTCACTTTAATTCAGATGGAATGTTTTTTTGTGTATTTTGTGGGAATATCAAAAAAATGCGCATGAAGTGAAATTTCACTGCCATTTTTTTTTTTCGATAATCTGAAAATAGGTGTTTAAAGAATTATTTTGATGGGTAAATAATTCACTTGAAGTGGCGCGAACATACTTTAAGGTGGCTGAACACAGTTTCACTGTACCTATGCGTCATTCATTGTCATTTTAAAACTACTAACGTTTGAGCGCCCAAAATAATTGGTGAGGCATACGATTAAGCAACAAGCTATATATTTTGATATTTTTGTTGCGCTTTTAGGGTGTTGCCATGGCAACACGTTGGATTATAAATCAGTCTGCAGTATTTGGTTTCGTTTATTTTCAGAAAATCTTCAGAAAATTTTCAGAAAATGTCTTCAGTAACCTCGTAAAAAATATTCGCATGTTAACACTGGTCTTGTGTAATTGTAACAGAGGGATCTTCCGTACATTGTGGTTTAATATGTTTGCGTTTTGTAAAAATCTCCTCTGTTAGATTTCAAATTTCTGATGGCAGGTGAGTTCGGCATATTCGGAACTGTTATTGTGCCAAATTTCGTGAAATTCTGACGAGTGGTTCCGTAGAAATCAGCACATTTCCGAGGAAAGTCGCTAAAATATCAAGTCACAATTTTTTGGTCAACTGTGCGTGCGTTGCATTTGACTGGGTTCTCGATCCAAAGACAAAAACGACCAAAAAGGCAGTGTATTTCTTCATTGGTTCTATAAATTATCTATTGATTCAACAAACATTTTTACGAACAAAAAGACAAAAAACAACACTTTCGCGATCCACGCTGAACAAAATAAAATGATCGCTGAATAGGCGCCACGTTTGTTTTTCTCAAAACTCTGCACGTGCTGACTCACGTAAGCAGCTGAAATTGAAGAGCGCGTGCAAATTGTGTTCAGCCACCTTAACAAGCGACGCAAGTTGGGCATATTAGACAACGAGAAACGTTTTTAAATGTTATTTTAAAGTGCCACAGTTTTTGAATAAGTTCCAAACGTTTCGGGCTTTGCCCTTCTTCAGTGGAAATATGTTCGTTGAGACTACTCCACTGGCTTCAAAAGGCTCCTTCACCATCAGAGAGTCCTTTACCTGTCTGTCATCTGGCCTTATATACTGCATCTCCTGCCGTCGCTGCCCTGCCATTTACATCGGCGAAACTGGGCGCACTCTTAGGGAACGGTTTGGCGAACATCTCAGGAGTATTACCAAGAGTGCACCCGGTTTTCCAGTCGCAGAGCACTTCAGTTCCAATGGACACTCTGCGGATGACGTGCAGGTTTGCGGCGTCAAGCTCTGCGGCGGAAACAAGCAAAGGAAACGGTAAGAGATGCGCCTTATTTTCCAACTTGGTACCTGTCAACCGCGCGGCCTAAATCCTGACTTTCGTTTCTTCTGAAGGCCGCGCGCGCGCATGCAAGAGACAATCATTTTAAACTTTAGATGTCGTGGCGTATTTCTCAACGAACATATTTCCACTGAAGAAGGGCAAAGCCCGAAACGTTTGAAACTTATTCAAAAACTTTGACACTTTAAGGCCCCGACCACACTAATACGTTTTCAAAAGTCTCCGTTTTCATCTCGAAGAAAATGAAGCAAAATATTTTCGTCCACACTAGCGTTTTCGCATCGTTTTCACCTGTCCACACTAAACGGTCGAAAATGATGAAAACGACTGGGACCGGGGATTGCGCATGTGTTAAAGGTGATAGATGCTCTGATTTGGACTGGAACCGATGGCATGTGACGCTCTCAGCACGTCATCGTTTTCAAAAGTCTCCGTTTTCACCTGACCACACTAGGGATTTTACGTCACCGTTTTCAAATGTCTCTGTTTTCACCTGTCCACACTAGAAACGAAGCGTTTTCAAAACGATGCGTTTTCAAAAGTCTCCACTTTCGAAACCGTTTACGAAAGCCTCCGTTTTCATCAGCGTTTTCGGGCGTTTTAGTGTGGATGATATGCGAAAACGCATCAAAATGTATGCGTTTTCAAAGGAAAACGCATTAGTGTGGTCGGGGTCTAAAATAACATTTAAAAAAGTTTCTTCATGAAATCCAAGTGCCACGCAGCCACCGAACTTCTTACCATATGAGACGAGGACCTGGGTTCTAGTGACGTAATTAGTGTGTTTACAGCTGAGCCCGTCACTTGTTTTACAGTGGAGCTTCGTCAACTTGTGGAAGGATTCTTTCGATGAAATGTGTTTGAAAGCGACGCATATTTTAACCCCGGGTTCGTCACCTTCTCCGCCACGTTTTGTGATCGAACACACGAATGACGTCACAAATACATTGTTTGTACCTTTTTGGCCGCGCGTTCAAAATGTCGCAAATTTCAGGCCCCGGTGGGAGTTTTCAAACCGCTAAAAAAGTGGATCCTCTTCGCGAAAAAGAGGAAAACGACTGATAATGAAATAAAGGCGATATAAACAACATAAAATCCTAAAACAAAACGGTAGTGAAATTTCACTTCATGTGCACTTTGAATAATATAAAACTGCAGCAAGCATGAATCATATTTAAACAGCTTAATTCTTAATTTAAACTTGAGTGAAATACAGGGATTTCTCCCACAGTGCAAAAATATCTCGACACATGTGAAGATACGTTTTATTTTTACTGTCGAGAGTGAAGATATCGATATATTCACGTTATCTACCAAAATGGTGTTCGTTTTTGGTTTTCAATCTTACAATCTTCCTCGGAAGTCTTCGGATATTTTCAGAAAATGATCGGAAACCTTCGTACAATCTTTGTACATATTTCGAAGAATTTTCGAAAATCTTCGGTGTGACCATTCAAATGAAATCTCTTCGGCACTACTTTGCATGATAACATTCGTTTTTTATCATCATTTACGAAATGAAATTTAGGATTTTTTTTTTTCGAATGTGGTTTTTGGTACTCTTGGGAATTCAGTAAAGAGTTAAATACACAACTACATTGGGTAAAACGATTCTACAGAGCAAAACAGAACAAGTCGTTTGAGTATGAAGTACAGGATAATACAAGGATGGAAGTGAATCACAATAGGCCACTTCGAAAAATACCATAATGATCTTTTTATGTGCAGGCTCGGCCTATGTAAGAATGGCACAATAGAGTGTTTTCACTGACGTCATATCAAAATTCAGAAGCAGTTTTCGATACTAAAATGTTTATGGAATTGTGGAGAGTTTAAAACTTCACATCTGGGCCAAATTTTGAAGTGTAAGAGCAGTTCATTCAAGAGTTACAGGCGAACGAGTATAGACATTTTTAGTAAGAAATGTATGGAGCGGCCATCTTGGTGTTCCACTTAGGGACACCAACATGGCGGCCAAAAATTTAAAAACTTTTAAGTCTTAATAATACCGAAAATCTCATCACAAAATATTGTATTCACTATAAGAGGCATGAAATCGGCTTATAAGTATCTATAATTCATTGATAACTTTCAACTGGTTCAATTTTGTTTATTTTCACGGCTTGTCTGAAATAGCGTGACGAATTGCGTGACACATTTACAACCTTTATAAATCGAAAACGAAACATCGTTAAAACCTGAAACTTTTTGTGAAAGATTATAACACTGGTATCTACATACCATGTTAGAAACAGCTTTATAGGATGTATACTTTAGATTTTTTAATTTTTATGACGTCATGTGAAAACACTCTATAGAATTCAGAGTACATGTAGGAACGCTAGGACGTAGCATAGCGTAGCATAGCGTTCGTTTTCAAATGTGCACCGTATGCAAATTACCAAGAAGTTGAAGCATAGCACGTGCAGTTCGTGCGAAAACAAAGAAATTGAAAAAATCAGGCTTACATCAAGCACCACCCAAACCTGCACGTTAAAGAGTATTATGGTATTTTTCAAAGTGGCCTATTGATCAAATTTGATTTGGTGACAGGCAGTCCAGAATTCAGAACTCGTTATTTTATATATTTTTTCTTTTGATCACTTTTTTTCTTTCAATTTCAGGATAATTAAACAAGCTTACGAAAACACGTTTCAGCCGGTACACTGTCCATTTTGAGCAAATATCTTCATCCAACTTGTTGAATATGTTTCATCGTTAAGCCGCCTTTCTAAACTTTGTTTTCCCAAATGTACTCATTCAACATCTTAGCTTTCTTTAGTCGTTCAGCCGGTTCATCTAACATGACGTTCGGGGTGTTGAATAAAAATATTTGTCGTTAAGCCGGGCCTTTATCATGATTTGGCTTCTCTTCATATCTTCTCTATGGTGATCCAATTTTTGCCCAGACTGGACAAAAAAAAGGGCAAGCGATTGCCGTGGGCTATAGCAATATGCACGCATGGTTAAACCTGATTAAAAGTCAATTTTACTGCAGATTCACGTTTTATTGTTATTAGTCATTGTAATAAAATAAAAAATAAAGAGCACATTAAAATAATTTAAATAAATTCATTATTCAAACTAATCAGCAAAGTGGGTCTATTGGAACATCTTAATCCTTGAATCCTTAGCAGTTTAAGTCTTGCAGTGAAGCGGTAACACTGATAATCCGCGGTATACAGCTATTTCAATTAACGTTGTCGGGTGAAAGCTCAAAGCCTTCAAGTCAAGACCGAACGAGTAAACCGAGCACCTGTTCCAGGCATGCAGATAGTTGGATGCGGCGAAACGAAAACAAACGGGGCGAATGAGCGATGCGACGAGCGGGAAAAACGTTTCCTTCGCGCCGCTCCCAACTATCTTGGCTTGTAGCTTTGAGCTTTCATCCGACAACGTTAATTGAAATAGCTGTACATAAAACACCCACAAAGTTAGAACCAGGGACCCGTTTCTCGAAAGTCCCGATAACCTTAACCGAGTGTGTACTCACGAAGCAATAAATTAAATCTATGGTGCAATGTTTGTCACGCAAAATTTGTTGGGGGGAGGGGTGCATGACTCGTTCCAGACCTTCCTCTACTCGATTGATGGTGCAAGACTTGCTTGGTTTTGTCGTTCGTTATAAAAGCAAGCGATATTATTTTTAAAATTGAATCTATTGAATGGCGATGTAGTTTTTAGCAATCAATCTATTGAATGGTGATGTAGTTTTTAGCAATCAATCTATTGAATGGCGATGTAGTTTTTAGCCCTCAAACCATCCTGACTTGTTTCGTCAACTTAGAATTGTGAAAACACTGCGCACATACAATAGCTTCCTAGGCCCGAAAGGTTATCACGACTTCGAGAAACGCACCCCTGCATTTTTGCAAGTTAGCCTAAAAAGGTTCTTGTTGTCTACTGAGAAATTAGGCTATTTAGGTTCTCAAATAGATTCTTATTATTAAAGCAAAAAGTGAATGTTGCTGATCAGAAAATTAATTCAACATGGTTGCACCTTGCTTCCGTATTACAAACATAACCATGGCTGTTGTGAATATAAACACACAGACCCTATTCTAGGTCCCGTGATTTATTTACACCCACAACGGGTCCTCAGTACGACATTTCCAGCAACAGGCACATTTTGGTTGTCAGACTTAAAGGGGCAGTATCACGAGGTCGAAACTTGAAAACGTTCGACCAACGTTTTCAAGTTTGATTCCGCAAATTCAAAAGGCCGTCGAGAAGTGGAGGTATTTGTTGAATCCAAAAACCCGTTTTGATAGCCGGAAGAAAGAAAAAAAATCACTTTTAACAGTGATATGTCCAAAATTCCGGTGCAAGAATAGTGAACAGTGCCGCGCGTGGAACCTCGTGATACTGCCCCTTTAACCTACATTTTAACTAGGTTTTCAAATATAAACCTATTTTAATATTTAGGCTTAAAGAGTTTCTTATATGCTGGGGTCCAAATACCTACAGGCTCTTAATCCACCAGGTTGTTAGAAGTGGTTATTTACTGCATACATATTCAACCTTGTTTCAACGTTTCACATTTGCTCGCGATCATGGGTTTCATAAATCGAACAGTTATAACCTGAATCTGCTTAGAAACCAAAATACATTTACACGTTATCTTGCAACTTTACCGAATCTTTAACGGTCAAGCTTTATAAATAATACAATCCAAATACTGTACCAAAACATTAATGTTTTCTTTTCTCACTTTGTCTCTATTCTAAATAGAGAGCAAGCATTGTATATTTTTGCAACACTATAACTGAACTGGAAAATTACATTTTTTTCAAATTTTAAATTTTGTCCCCGCCAAACCGCACCCTCCCCCACCCCACCCCACCAAAAATGTGTTTTACCTTTTCCAAACCCAAAATATTTTATTGCTATGGCTCGGAACTCGTACAAAAAGCTTTAATAATCATTTCCATTTCGATAAGCCCGTTAACATGACTTGGTATATTTTACTTTAACTAAACTTTAGTTAAAGTAAAATATACAAAGGAATATTGGGTGGCTATTCACCACATGAAAGCTTAACTTTTTTTTGTCTTACTAAATCGATTTAAAGTAGGGGTTAAGTGTGTGGTGCATTTGTCGAGGCTCTGGAACTTTGGAAGCTAGCAGGCAGAAGTGAAAGTTGTTTTCTTTAGTTGCCAGAAAAACGTAAATGGCTGACACTCGAACTAAGAGCGAGTTCTCTTGGAAAAATTCCGGAAGTGAAATGTTGGGACATTTTAGGAATGAATGGAGTAGTCACATTTTCATTCTACTCCACGTAGCACAATAGACGAAACTCATTTCCTCGACAAAGGCAGAAGGTTTTGGTTTACTCATAATAAGAAGAATTGTGTTCTTTTGGAATTCGTATCCCATTTATTGTTATTCCAACCAGAATACCAATAGCCAGAAAGTCCCAAACGAAAGTGAGACTAAATGAAGCTCACAGTTGGAAGAATAAGCGACTTTTTCCCAATTCCTTGTCGAGATATCCCAACAATTTCAATTCAGGAAGGGAAAAGATATCAACAGCAAAAACATAGAGTGAATTCCCACTAAGCATTCAAATCCTCAACGGCTGTTAGAATGGCAACGTTAACTTCCATAAGATCTCTGCACAAAGACGAGAAGTTCTGTAAGGAACCCGACATGACCAGAGATCCCACATTTTTCTCGGCCACGTGCTTGCAATAGAGCGCCACCAAACAATCCAGGTTGTCCTCGTCCGAGGTCCCAAACGCCTCTCCACCAAGCTTCCCTCTAAATGCTCGCACAAGATGGACTGAGCGTTCGAACTCTCTGCCAGCGAGTTTATCCACCAGCGCCTGCATCGCTGCGTCTTTAGTAAGAGAGTCGCTTTCCATATAACTTTTAACATATGAGCTGTCTTCAGAGAGAGGGTGCTCAAGAATGGAGGACACCTCTCGGCGGATCTCGTTCACCTCTTGAGTTAAATCGTTTACCTGTGAATTGAACACAGCAAAGCTTAGTGCAGACTACGTTTTGTTATTTTAAGGTAGAGACCCATCAAAACGCATGTCTCGGTTGAAAAATCCTTTTAGATCGATTTCAATGTTGCATTAAAGACTCAAAATGTGAAACATCTCAAAGCTTATTGTTGTTTATATTCGTTTACAACAAATTAGTTATTATCGCTGGTCACTTCGTTCTTGTTACGAAACGCATTCGTAACAAAGCATTACGTCGCTAAGTATACAGCTGATGGAAGGAGTGAGGGAATTTAGCCACCGTTACCGATAACCGGTTCATTACGCATGCGTTTATTCACGGGTTAAAAATGGACAACAGGTTTCTTATTACTCTAGCCTGTTTCAGGCGTTCAGATAGTGGGGAAAGCGCGAATAGTTGGGGAAGGCGCGAAGAAAAGCGAGCGAAAAAAAAAGCGGAGAGATTCGGGAGATTCCCTCGTCTCCCCGCATTTTTTTCGCTCGCTTTTCTTCGCGCCTTCCCCAACTATTCGCGCTTTTCCCACTATCTGAACGCCTGAAACAGGCTATTATTACTCTGGAATGTCACCAAAGATAAATTATGAACCTCACCTCAGCCTGCCTAGCAGCTTGCACCAAGGACTCCAAGAACCTCGCGTATGTACTACAGAACAGCAAGAATTGGAAATGCGCATTGTACATACACCGGCATAACTGCGCCTGCCTCAGCTCTTGATTCTCTGGGTTGGTTGTCACGCGCGTCTCTGGTTCCTCATGATGTGAACCTACAGACGAACGCTTCAACGCCAGCTTCACATCATCAAGACACTCCAGCGTGCGTTCACTGCTCTGCACATAGTTGGCAAAATGCGAATGAAGCTCCAAAACAGAAAACTTATGCCTCTCTAGCAGTTTTGTTCGGTTGAGAGTCTCCGTGTCGATGCATACAAACGGACATTCGCCGCGCGATACAAGAAACTCCAACGTGTTCGAGAAGTGTTGTGCTACATCGCGAAACTTGTCCTCCACCATGTAATTGCAGCACTCTCGCGTCAGGCTGTAGAATTTTCGGCGTGTGCTCTTATACAGATGACAAAACAGAGAGAAGGAATTGACTGCAATGACTCCTGTGCTGTCTTTCACGATGGAGCCCACGTGAGTTGTCCACAGCTTCTCAGGCGCGTCACGTGAGTCCCATGTGATCTCTGTGACGGCGAAGAGCTTGTAAGAGTAGCTGGTGTCGGAGGCGCCTGGTAACGAATCCGAGCTAAAACGAAACGCAAAAAGATTATACAGAGCAAAACGAAAGCAGTAGTTTGGCGATAAAGTGCGGGATTGCAAGAATGGAAGGCAGGCGGCCAAGAAATCAAAATCGACATTCTTCTTTAGCCGTTATTTTGTCTGTTAAGTTAACATTTCTTCGCTTTCAACACATTTCGCTACTTTTTTCTTTCTTTTTCAAGACAAAGCATAATCATGGCGCCTTTGACTTCTAATAGAAGCCATTTCAAATTTGAACAAACAAGTTTCAAATTCCTTTTGGAAAAGTACTGACAAATGAGCATACTGTATAACCCACAGATTCAAAAGACAACACTTCGTGTCATCAGTCAACTTCTAACTCTAGCAGTTATAGGGTTCATTTTAAGAGTCTTATCAACATACAAATTCTTCTTACTGGTCTCCAAACATTTCTTATAACATATGTTGGAAGAAGTTGTTACAGAATCAAGACAATCCATCTGGTGTGATCATTGTCTTAATTCTCATGACCGGACCCTTATGTATTTCAGTACCTCTCTACAGACGGACTTGTCTGTTCCTGCCTCTTATCGTTGTCAATGGCAATCACAGTCACATTAGAGCAGGACTCGGACGAGTCTTCCAGCGTTGTTGACGTGTCAGTAACTGCGGTCAGCGTGCTGGCGGTCAGAGAGCGAGAAAGCTGGAAGGAATGCAGTTTGGTCATTAGTAAAGGTCCAGTTAAGCACACGAGCCAAGTGTCGGCTCGATTTGGAAAATAACTGGAGATAATGCGCGCGCTCTGATTGGTCAATAACTGGAGATAATGCGCGCGTTCTGATTGGTCAATAGCTATTGACTATTGTAACAGTAACAATATACCACACATTTTAAGGGTTTATCGGTGCAATAAACCACTTGAGATGTTGAAATAATACTCGAAAAGCTTGTAAATTACTCACCTTCGGCTCATAAATTACAATATTCTTTTGTGTTCTTTCAACATCCGCAAGGTTTATTGAGCCGGTAAACAATAGAACTATGTGGTCTATTGTTTAAATAGTCAAAGTAAACAAAGGCGTACAAAACGACCGAGGTAATCCCCGAGAGACCTACTGTTGTGTTCTGGTGTTGGTATTATTCAGTGTCTTTTGTGTTGTGTCATTTTGATAATCACAACTTCCGCAGCATTAAGAAACTACGTTATAAACTGGGAGCATTTCTTCTACCCCTGGATGAACGCTTGTTCATGGCAGCTTTATTTGAATATCGCAGTATTAAGTGGTTCCTACATTTGCTTCTGAAATCTTGTGTGACCATTCAATTGGCCGAATTTATCCGTTAGCATTTGTTGCAGTTTGTTTATGGTTACATTTTTATTAATTTTTCCTTTGTTTTACGGTCATTGTCATAAATTTCCATACTCTGAGTCACAAGAAAAAAAAAAGGAATCAAAGCAAGAACAACTTGCGCGCAATACTCTTGAAGTGGGAAATGAAATCCTTAAGTGTGACCATTCAGATGAAAGCTATCGAGCAGTGCACAACGTACTTCCCTATGGTGTTGTTTATTATGCTGTACAAAGTAGTTCTAACTTTTGAGACTGTGGATGAAAGCCTGACACGAGAACATGAAAATAAAAGGTGTTAGGCGGAACGTTTCTCTGTGCTGTAATTTTTTTAAATATTTAGGAAAATGAATAGTTGGATTAACATTACAAAGCTCAGCACACTTGGAAGTGAAGAATTAAGATAAGCACTCGCTACCTCATCTTCATCATCTGAGGAGTCGTGTGGAGTGAGATCCTGCTCGCTGCCTGACAGACATTCCAGAGTCTGAAGATTAGACTTCATATCTCGGTCCAGACTTCCCACGCCCAAGCTGCAATACGACAAACGACGATCCTCGTACTCAGGCCCCCACGCAGTGTCTTCTGACTCGTCATACAGAAAGTCGAAGTTTGTCAACACGCTTATCTGAAAGAGACATTGTAGGAACTCACAATGGCGAAAATATCTCAAGCGGTTTTATTGGTTGGCCCACAGCTGTATCATTATAAAATGTAGCAGAGATCTACTTCGCAACATTGCTTTTAACATACACTATTCCAGAACTGAAATTGTAAGAAAATCTTTTAAGAGAATTGACCTTGTAATGTGGAGTGGACTTACCCTGAATTTCTGAAGTCTCTAGGCAAAACAAAATTCAAACACCAAATCAAAGAATTACTCCATGAAGTTCTTCAAAAAGCCGACGACCATGATCAGATCGTGTCACAATTAGCATCTTTATCGCACCTCCTATCAACTCAACTTATCTATCCCTTACATCACATAGCGGAAATTCAATACTCTGCAGAAAAGCTTCTGTTTTGTTACAAAGTATATTGATCACTGAATTACCCATAAGTATTTAATTTGTCCCCGCCTCTAATAGCTTTTTTAGCTAGTTTGCGGGTCGCAAATATTGTTTCGTTTACTTAAATAAAGTTGTTACTGTTGTTTGTTGTGGTTCTCAAACTCATTTATAATCCATCAAGTTTGAACAAACGAAATCATAAGAGCAACAGTGGTCAATTAGCATAGAATTTGGCGATTTTATTCCTACGTTTTCTCTTTATATAATGATCAGTTTGAGAAGCTATATCAAACACTCGAAAGAGTGTTTCATCAGGTATCCAAACACCTCTAGGTCAATTAAAAAAGCTCGGCTGCGCCTAGTTTTCTCGGTGTTTGGAAATGCCGATGAAACACTCTTCCTCATGTTTGATATATTACATAAAACATAAGTCCTAAGAAATCTTCCTGGACTATTGATCCTACAAAGGAAACTGGGAAACTACCTTTATTCAAAACCTAACGCTAACGCTAACACTGCAACACAACATTGCAATAGTCGGTCACTACGTGTACCACTAACCTGTTGTGGTTCGAGTTCATCTTTGCTGCTCTCATTTGTGATAACTTCTGTCAGAGACGCCTCCTCAGACGACGGCTGTTGACCTGTGCCTTGCTTCTCCACCGCAAGATCACTGCTCGAGCTGAACACAACTGATGGACTTTGCTTCAGTCCCACCGTGTGACCGCAAGTGGTCAGCACGTTCACGAGGCGTTCACGTGTACGGCGCTGGAATAAAAGGAACGCAAACAAAGCTGGTCACATGATCGTCTTTCGCATAAGACTGCGAGTAGTTCCTTGTTTCTCTCAGGGATAGCTCCTCGCGAGACTATTTTCGCGCGTTCTCGCGCGATCGCCCGCTGGACTATCCCTGAGAGAAATGAGACTCTGCTCGTAGTGTGCTCACCTACATAACGCAATGGTTTTTACAGGAAAGCGTTACTTGAAGAACATATAAAATGCACTGCAGGTTAAGTCAAGGTTAAAAAGGCAACTGAATATGTGCAACTAAAGTTGCAGTCTCTAAAGGTACTCTTGATTTTTAAGCGAAACGCTATTGCCGTTTTCACTACAGAACTTAGATAATAGATAAACGTCTACCTGTGACAAATGCGGTTTTTTCCAAGTTGACAAATCCACTGTGGCCACTGGGGAAAGGACCTTGTTCTCCTTACCCACCTCCCCTGCGGTCTCGGGCGTGCCCCGCCGCCCTATTACCGGGGTGGTAGAGAGGTCAAAAGTAAAGTCCAAAGTCCTTCCCGGAAGGTCTTTCTTGATCATCATAGCCTCTGCGGACCAAGAGCTGTCATGTGCTGTCCAAACAGAGCTAGCAGGCCGGGGGGGAGGTGTATCCAGGTGGGAGGAGTGGGACACTGCCATCTTTAGTATGTCAAGCGACTCTTTCCACAGATTACCCTACAGGTTATCAAAGAAAGCTTTTTAAAATACACAACTATGAGTGAATTAACAGTTTTTGGCGTCGGCAAGACAAGCCTTTTGCGGTTGTCCACTCACGCATTTTTTGTTGTGTTTTTTTTTATTATTATTATAAGCTACTTGTGTAAAGCTTTAAGGTTGTTGTTCTTGAAGAGTTTTTCTGTTTCATTGCCTTTTTGTCTGCCTGTGCGTCTCTTTTTCTTTGTTTTTACCTTAGTACTTGCCTTTAGTTAATATTAAGATATTATATTTTTCTTGTTTTATTATAGACTATTAATATTGTAGACTAGTACACGACCCCTCAAGCATGTTTAAATAAAGGATCTACTACTACTACTGCTGCTGCTGCTGCTGCTGCTACTGCTACTGCTACTGCTACTGCTACTGCTACTGCTACTGCTACTGCTACTGCTACTGCTACTGCTACTGCTACTGCTACTGCTGCTGCTGCTGCTACTACTGCTACTGCTACTACAAGACTGGAGTGTCATTCAGGAGTTCGTTGTTGTTTGACTGTCTCCGTGTCTGTTTTGTTTTGTATTGTTTTGTCTACCTTCAGGAACGGTACTTGGATATTGTCAAAATGTGTCGTTCTGGAAGTGTTGGTTGTTGTTTGACTGTTCATCTGCTTTGTTTTCGTTTACCTCTGCTTGTTCACCTGTTATTTTTATGTTTACCTTGAGGCCTTAGTCTGTTTGCTGTTGTTTGGTTTTCTGTGTGTTTGTTGTTGTTTTGTTTACCTTGAGGTACTTGGAAATTGTCTTGAGAGCATCATTCTGGAAGTGCCTCAAGGCTGGTGACGAGAAGTCACCCAGTCTCATCAATGAACATAACACACCCAGCACCACTTGATGGTACACTGCAGGACCACGCTCCAAAACCTGGCAACGACAAATATTAATGGCTTTACACATTCTGTTCGTTTCTGGCTCAAAGGGCGCATTAACATGACAAACTAATGTTGGGAAATTCGTGTTAGCAAAATCCAACTTCAACAAACTTACACAGACCTTAACCTCGTTCTCAAGATGTCTTTCTCCTTGAAAGAGGACGAAACGAGCCTGTACATACATGTACAATTGTAACATTTATAAATTCTCTTTTTACCCTCGGTCAATTGTAATATCATGGTTCGTACAACTTCAGACAAATAAAATTCAAGGACTTTTCAAAGACAAAAAATAGTTTTCAAGGACTACGTTTTATTTACGAAATCGAAACTCTTTTAGCGACAAGCGCAGGAAAACGCGTGCGAGCAAGTCACGATTGGTTTTGGTTTTACTTCTGATTGATTGGTTGATAAAGTGGCGCGAGATGTTTTAGCCAATCACAAAGCGTAGCAACGCAAAACCAAATCAATCGCTAAATTACTTCCGAAAACTCAATTGAAAACCGCTATATTATATATTTACCTCTAACAGGAAGGTGATGTGTGATCTACAGAGATGCCCAAAGGACTCGTTGATGTATTTACAGACAGAGTCCAGCCAAGTCGACCTCGGTCTGTGGTAAGATTGTTCGATGTACATTACGAACAGTTTGCCTAAATGAGCGAGATGTCCTGCGCTGCTGCAAACCTGAAAGAGAAAGAATGGCGATGGTAAAGCATAACTGCAGCACATATTTCATATTCAATTGCGCTTCTGCCACTTATGCCCAGAAACGCAGGCAAGTATTGTTTACCGAGTACTTCATATTTGACAGAGTTGTTTGTCGTTTTCATAGTACTTCATATGTGACAGAATTCGTGTGTTTTGGCGAACTTTTATAGGTAAGGACACTTTGTGATGCAATTCATGGAGTAGCGTGGCCGCCCTCTGCCTGCATTTCTAAGCAGACCTCGCATCTGCATAGGTGAGTTCCAAGAGAAATGCAAAGGTATTCAGGAAAATTATGGCTGGATGCATAGATGACAGGTGACTTAGTAACATGATATTAATGCACGGTTTTCCTTCACTTCCAGCATTGTGTCAGTTTTCTTTACCAGGTTGTCAGTACATGCTTTGGAGTGCAAAGTGTCTTGCCTTAGCAGACAACACAAAGGAATAAACAAACTCCACACACTAACCACTATATCACTAACCAACGCGCCTCGGTATTGTTTAAAAGCCACTTAAAGATACGACTGACTATCGTTTCAGGGGTATCAAATTACAGTGGTAACACGACTAACAGCCACCTCCTCATAACGGCCATAGTTTCTTGTCCCGACCACTTAATTATTCACTCACATCTTATTGAAAACCCCGCCATGACAGCCGAGCCACCTCTCAACAACGGCCAGAAAATTGTGTCCAAGGGTGGCTGTTGTGTAGAGGTTCCACTTTAACTGAAATCTGAAATCTGAACTGCATTTCAGAGGCTCATTTTATACACAACAGAATGAAAGTACTGAAAAGCACAGAAGACTTTACAAACATGTTACCTGTACTATATTTTGCGCGCACGACTTGCTGAACTCGTCAGGTTCATCAAAATGTTCCAGCAGATGCGGCAATAAGGCCAACATGTTCAGTGCAAAACCTGAGGAAAAATACAGAACAAGTTAAACTTTATAAAATAAAACATGATTCGAAAGTTTATACGACTTCTCACTTGCCGAAAATAGACATAAGACCGGCATCAAAGTTAATAGCATTCATTGGAACGGTCACATTGTCACATTGTATAATGAATTCACAGACGCAAACGTAATCGACTCATTTAATGACTCAAGCTTTGATTATGTAAAATATGACTCCTCCTGAATGCAACTGGGCGAGTTTTAAGGCGAAAAATCGTACAACAGCATAATGGAAAAGCTTACCAGCCGCCTGGGACGGGTCGACGAGACCAACATTTGAGAACACAGTCAGTTTGGCCAGCAGATGAAGAGAGGGCTCTGATGTGGCTACATTTGTTACACCCTGAAACGTCGCACAACGAGCAAATGTAAGATAATGTCAAAATTGTTTACCATTTGAAAATACTTTTTAAACACGGCACTTGTAGCTGTTATTATTTCCATCAGCTATTCAACAGAAGCTGATTAGAAACGCTTTGAAATAAAATCTTGGAGTTTATTTAGAATTCGAGCGGTTATTTCCATACTTACCCTCGTGTCTTTCTATCTAATTGTGAGCCATTCTCGACCTCAGAGCCTTCGTGTTTTCTTGGCCGCGGCATGAGTAAAAGAGAAGAGCTCTGGTGTCGAGAATCGCTGCTAACAATAAGGCAAATCATACAGCGGCATATAACGACATGTCTACGTTACCTTAAGTAGAAGCGCCTGCAGCCCAGGAAAGTCATTCCACTTGAGTTTGTGAAGGACTTTGTCGAGTTTCTCCCGAGAATCGTGGTGGCTTAAGTCCAAAACTGACAGCACCTAAAAAAAGGCAAAACAAAGACAATATATGATAAGTCAATGATACTCCGTGTAACGGCGTGAGTGAACAACTGAAGGTGAAGAATACACAACCCATTTAACTGTTTGGAATTACACACAACTCTTTTTAACCCTTTCACTCCTGAAGACAATAATGCAGTGTTCTCACCAGGATTTTGCCTTAGGGAGTCGCAGGGCCCCCTCTGCTGAAAAAAAGGGCCCCTGTAAGAATATTAGAGGGACAAAGTTACTCCCGCACTCCAAAAGGTCTGTTACATGAAGTACCTACCTGATCCAACATGGCGGACAAGATGTTTATGAAACCTTCACCACGTACGTGTGACCAACGAGGGTAAAGGCGATAAAATGAAAGGCTTTTAAAATATATGTTTTTATTCATTTGAACAAGCAAAATGCTGGGATGTTCGATTGACCATTAAACTAGCATAAACATTCAAAAGTCCGTTTGACTCGAAGCTTGCTCCTGCGCCCTAACGGGCACAATCTTCTTGGCTTTTGGTGCGCCATCTCAATTTTTTTTTTGCGGGAATCCCGCACGGCCGCGGCCTGGTGAGAACACTGAATAATGGAGACATGTAACGTAGTTCTAACTTTTGAGTCTGGACGAAACCCTACGGTGTGACCATTCAAATGAAAACTCTTCGCCAGTACTTTTGCATAGTACCATTTGTTTTTCAATATTTTACAAAATGAAATTTGGGATTTTTCTCGAATTTTAATCTTTGGCACTCTCGGGAGTTAAAGGGTTAACTGTTTGAAATAGCACACAGAGCAAGTCCTGTAGCCTGGCAAAACTTGCGCCTGCATATGTTCCTACCTCTGTTTCTACTAGTTGTCACTAACCTTGTTGAGAAGGTGAATAGCCATGAGGAATTCATGCTCGTAATCAGACTCGAGTAGCGATACAGCGATCCAAAACACACGAGTGACCATGTCTGCTTGGCTTTGCGGATTGATGGCTTCTGAAGGAGTCTTAAGGCACTGAACACTGACGCTGGAACGAAAAACAACGAATTCGATGAATTAGCGATTACACTCTACCAAAGTTTCAGGAACAATATAAAGGTAAGCTGTTTTATCAACAATGGCATTCACAAGCAGTGTAGTACCAGTTAAACAAGTATTTTCTACAGCACAAAATGCAACCACCCAAAACGTCAGGAAATATGGTGGTCGCTTATAAGAGGTTTCAAATACAGTGATTTGACTGAAAAAGAGATTTGATATCATGGATATCGAAAGCAACGTCCGCCACCATGTTAATTTTTAAGACCTTGCTAGCAATTCCCGAAAGTAACGAAATTACCGATCTTAATTCCTGGAAAGTATGTTATCTTACTTCCTTTCATGTTTTCAGATAGAACATACAATTTAGCAGTCATTTTTACGGCCTTGCTCAATAAGTTTCTTCGAATGGATTATTCGAAAATTTTAGCACTGCGAAAGAAAAGGCCACAAGAAAGCATCTGCCAACCAAAAGTAACGGGGCCCGCTGCTTTCAGAATTCTACGGTAATAGCCCAATATACAGTTGTCTTCTTAGTGACCTGGCCTTTGAGCGAAAGTGAGGCATAAGTTGACCTTGTTCTGATAAAAACTTTCTGCTTTTCGTATGTAAATCATGCTGAACGAAAACTGATAAGCATAAGAACAACATATCAAAACAAAGGCAACACAACGCCAGCCTCATAACAACAACAATACTTTATTTTCACTTTCACTTTCACTCAAAGGCCAGTGAACCAAGCACACAAAGGCGTGAGCCCATCACCTGAAATAGGTAGAAAGAACAATAAAGAAACGGAAGAATAAAGACGTTTACCTTCTTGTTCTGAGGAGAGGATCATCTCTAGTGCCATTCAAGCGTCCAAAGTGATTAAATAGAGAGGAGTGTCTCTTTAACTCACACCCGCTACTCAGAGACCGAATATGGCCGCCATGTCTAACCTTGGCCAGCGGCCCACCTGAACCTACATGTAAGTTGTATTCATCCACCACATCTTCTTTTTCGTCTTCCAAGTAATAATTGAGACCCAGCTCCAGGCCACTCGACAACTCGTTTGTGTTCGATTGGTCTGTGATTGTCCAATCAGAAGCTGCTTCCAGAGTTAGTAGGATTTCCATGACATAGCCCTGTGTAATAAAAATAGGTTTAAACATTTGATGGGGAATAAAAGGACTGAATTTAGCACAGAGCAACATAAAGTTTACACGTATGATTTTTAAGTCCATCAACGTCACTTGGCAACTGTTCCTTTCTTGGCCAATTTTCCAAGTTCTTCCCTTGCGCTTTGGGAAAAATTGTTAAAAAATGATTATGGTTTGTTCTCACTTCAAAGAATCATTTGATATTTTCATGGCGTTCTTAGAGAGTTCTAAGAGTATTTCGTGTACAGCAATTTCAATGAACGTTGTCTGAAGAATTGTGCATTGGTACATTTCCAGACCGCATGGCATTATGGGTTCACATGCAGAATGTATTCTTTACAGGACAATATGCCGGCTCTATATTAGGTCATTGACTTTTTAAGCATCCTTTAAGGTGGCTCCAAGTAGTTTTTTTTTTGGGCCACACTTCCATTTTTGAATTAGGACCTGGTCGCACTACAGTCAAAAACAAAAATTAGCCTGTGCAAAATGACATAAAAACAACAACATCCACAAAAAGAGTGTCCCACCGGAGCGGTTTCTTTTGTTTTCCTCGATTTTTGCACTGGCTTATTTTTGTTTTTGACTGTAGTGCGATCAGGTGCTCATTTAAATACAATATGGAAACATTCAAATCAGAGCAAGCGTGCATCGAGGAATTTGTCACCGAGCGCTTGTGTGAAATAAACATGCGATGTCACACTCGTTGTACTGGAGTTTCATCCCGAGGTCGCTGCTTTCATACTCAAACTTCAACGGTTCTTTTGCGGATGTTCCTCTGAATCAATTGGACTGAAGCTTGGAAATATTATTGCCTATATATTTAAAAACATACTGGGAAGATGTCAAAACATTTTTATTTGTTCGTTTTTAAATTATATGCAAATGCGCTTGAAACTTTAAAAGAGTGAAAACGTCAAGCAAAACTGCATTTGAATGAAAAGCTCGATCTCTTTATTGCCGAGGAGTTAGTCAGAGCTATTTGCAGGGAGTAATATTTTAAGTCTAAGGAAACTTTCTGTGGCAATTTCATGATAATTTGTGAGACCTATGAAATGTTTTGACCGCTTATATTTCAAACATGAAAAACACATGTTAAAAAATGTTTTAGCGATTTATTCAAAATCAAACAGTTTAATTTGTTTGAAATTTTCCCATTTTGTGTGCAACGATGTGTAGATTATAGCGCATTTATTCGTTTGTCGCGGGTAGCCCCAAAATCGAAAGATATTTAGGAAAAACTGTTTTTCGCCATGTTTGTTTACCGTTTCTATAGAAATGCTGATTAGCATAAAAAGAGTATCATCCAAAACTTTCATCCAAGCCTAGCATCTGGTATGAAATTCAGATTAATTGAGCTAAAGTAAGATTATGTATAAGCGCATTCAAAAATGGAAGTATGGCCCCAAAAAAACTGCTTGGAGCCACCTTAAAGTCTGCAATGTTGTTACCAACACGCCAGGCGGTAGGGATTAATGCAAGATGAGCTGAAACCACAAGGCCTTGCAGTCTTGGAATGTACCAATGCACAATTCTTCAGACAACGTTTATTGAAATAGCTGTATATACAAAGGTAACTAGTCAAACATAGTGTACAATTTTGACCAAAAAAAAAACCAGCAACATCCTCGTGACATTGCCCCTTTTTGCATTTGCGTAAAAGAGAACATCATGGGTGGGGTGGGGTGGGGGAGATGAGATCAACAATAGAACGATAGCGGCTTCCTGAGGCGCCTTCATAAGCTGACGTCCGACAGGGATCGAGACTAACAGTAGCCAACTAGCCAAAGTCTAGTAAAAATTCAGTTTTGGCCAGTGGATTTTTGCTTTCACTGGCCATTTGGGCTAGAGAGAATCGTAACTGAAGCACCAGACGGAACCAAACCGAAAATTTATTTCCAATGAATGGCAAAAGCAAATTGAGAACAAAACCTGAAATATAGACCGTAAACAGATATTTCAACGTTTTTCCGTACGTTAGTACATTCATAAGATGTTAGTCTTATCTCCTAGATGTTTCTCGAAGTTAGTCTCGAGCCCTGGTCCGATATCATTCTTATAAGTGTATGTAAAGCGCCATGAGACATGTGATTTGTGCGCTATATAAGATGCTGTTCATCCATTCATCATCACATTCTACTTCACCTGTACATCTTCACTAGCATCGCCGACCGACTCCACCAGCCTGGACAGCACATCAGAGAGCATGGACCAGGAGAAGGGCACCTTAAGAGCTCTGAACACTTGAAAGGACCTGCCTGCATAGTGCCTTGAGGAGCATGAGGTAGCCCAGTGGAGCGCTACCTTGGCCATTTTCTCTTGTACTTGTGTCCCTGAATCGGACGCTTGGAATATCTGTACTACTGAAGCTACAAATAACTCCAGCTGTTCGGCGCTTTTTATTTTGTATGAACGAGGCGTGATTTCTTCAAACGCCCACAAAGGTTTGCAACCACTAGGAGAAGAGAGGAAACAGTTAGCCTTTGTCTGAAAGCTTTGATTTTTTTGTGGTTCAACAAAGATGCATTGTCTATTTGTTTGTAAGCGATTTTTGCTAGATTGTCTGCGACATCCGTCAATACATATTATAACTTATACTCAAAACTATGGCCGTGGCATGACCATGAGAATTTCATGGTTGGTACATGGAAACGAACACAATGATACTTAGTTGTCTCGTGTACAAACCAAATTGGAACCATTTTTTGTTGTCGGTTTCAATGCCCTATTACTTGTGGCAATAATGCTGTTTCCTTATCCATCGTAATATTCAAAAGTAAAATCAGAAGCTACAAAACTACGCCTTATAAAAAATAAACATGTTGAAAAGCGAACACGAGCAAAGACGTAAATTTATTGCAAACATGATTACGGTATACCTGGTTAATGCATGTTTACTACAAGTGTCATTTGATGTCCCATACAATCAATCCATTAGGCTTTTTTCCGTTCCAAATTCTAATATGATGATACATTTATACTTACCTATTTGCGAGAAACTCAATCAGTTCCTGGATCTGTTCCACAAGTGTGTTAGCGTTGTTTTCTTCTGGAGATAAAGCGTGGTCCAGAGAGCTACTGCCAGCAGTAGACCTACAGGAAAACAAGTAAACAACGACTTACAAAAGGGTTCAAAGGGTGCTATTCGTTCAGTGCTATAAAACGTACCTCAACTTCTGGGAATGCCACTGGAATGTTAATGAGTGCGTCTGGAATCAAACATTGAGTCGTGTAATGTGGTTCTAAGTCTTTGGATAAGACTCAAAAGTGTTACAAACTCGCAATAGCCCATTTCCGAGTTGCTCTTAGCCTCCTTTTCAAACCGAGGCCAGGTGCAAAACCATTCAGCATGTGAAACAAAACTCATATCCAAATCAATGGTTTTGTACTTGGCCTCGGTTTGAAAAGGAGGCTAAGTGCAACTCGGAAATGGGCTATTCGAATAAAAGCACTCAAAAATACTTTTTACTTGGATCAATCAAATATTGTAGGAACATTTTCTTAAACTTCTACTTTAATCAAATGGGTAAGAAGTTATTATAGGACTGGATTCCAACCGATTAGCACCAAGCTGGAGTAGTTGGTCACACATTATGTACGATCAAGAACTCTTCGTCTGCTAAACGGCTTTCACTGTAAACAACGCACAGAACTGGAAAACTTACTCCGATGCGCCAGTGCCTGCACTAGCAGCATTACTTCCTTCATTACTCTCCGCACCAGTCCCAGCGCCTGCACTAGGACCAGCCACACCTACGATGTTGCCAACATCAAGTGTCCAGGATGACTTTAACAGGCCATATTTACCAAGGCCTTGTTCTGAGATGGTGATGAAATTGAAGAGGGACTGGGCTAAAGCCACGTGATCTCCTCGACACACCAGCACTATAATGAGGTTGATAAGTAGTCTCTTGCTGTGTTCGTAGACCAACGCTTTGCCGTGATCAAGAGCTAGGGAAAAATATGAATCGTATTAGTAGAGATTCCGCAATGGTCTGTTGTGGGTAACCATATCTGGTTGGTTGATAATCTCGTCCTCGGCGCCTTCTTCTCGCTCAAAATGGGGGTAGGTAGAAACCCTTCACAAGGCTGCCAAAACATTCGTGGAGTATTTTGTCACTATTTTCCCAGCAATTGGCAGCCATACTACGATTATCAGTTGAGCAAGGCACGAGCGATGTTTGGTGACGAAGTTTTGCCGCTGAAACTATGTTGTTGTCAAGGGCAACTTGTACGTTTCCAACGGTAACGCGTTTTGTTACTGATGTCATCCAATGACAGACAAGTTACCCTTGAAAACGTAGCAAGTTGCCCTTGACAACAACGTAGTTTTAACGCAAAACTTCGTCGGAGACCAAACATCGCTCGTGCCTTGCTCAACTGATAATCGTAGTATGTCTACTTGCAATCTGAAACAGTTGTTCAAGTGAAACAAAGGCATTTCATCAAGTGTCACGTGACAAAATATGTCACGATCCTTGTGCAGGGGTTTCTCCGCGGCACTTTTAAAATGTGAGATGCCTCTCGGTACGTGAAATATTTGTGATGATTCTGAGCTCAAGCATATCGACAACTTCTAACTCAAATTTTCAGGCTACTGCACTCACCCAGGAAGATAACATGAAGCATGAGAGGTAGATGCTCTGCCCAGTCGACTGAAGCCTGATCAAGAACCAACTCAGCCAGCAGCATCAGAGCAAAGTTACATCTGAAAACACACACTCAATCATGCAAACCATCAAGGATGCTATTGATGGATTATTGGGATATGAAGCAAACATTTACTGTACAAAACGGGAAAGTCTTTACAAGTCTAGTGTCTCAAAACTGCCGGAACTTAACCCAGTTTCTGTAGCATAAAGCAACTGAGAGATATACTACCCCCCCCCCCCCCCCGATGGGATGCTAGTCCATTGCAGGGTTACCCCCCCCCCCCCCCAGCATTATGTTGCCGGCACCCATTTATACACCTGGGAGAAGGGAGACAGTGTAGAGCAAAGTTTCTTGTCGAAGGAAACAACACAACTGCATTTATTGTGGAAGTTGAGAAATGTTTTCTTGAATTGACGAAAGTTTACCTGTACAATGACGCCACATATGGTGCAAATGGAAGAATATCAGGAAGAGGCGCAAAATATTTCTCTCCCTCGGGGACTGGTAGCGACAGTGTCATGCCTGCACCCACAAGTCTGTGCGCCATGATGATCCATTCTTGTATCCAGGACTCCTCGAGTTTTTCTCCCTCTTCAATCTGATCAACCTCCTCTGGCTGTGCCAGAGGCACGGAAGTCTCCGCTAGTTTTGCCGGCTCAGAAGGAGCTGTCAAAAAAAAAATAACGCAAAACATTAAAATGCGAGCATGTTATTTCTTGTAGAGGCGATGTTTACATTGTTTAAACAACATTATTTTCAAAACGACACAAGATAATGTGTAAATGTCTGGGGAATTCATGGCAGACTTAAGGTTACGATTTAATGCATAAAGCTGCTGCAACAATAACTATTTCGCAGTTTTGAGAACATAATAAAATATTCCAGATATTCTTATAACCCAAAGGTTCCTATTGTCACCTATTCTTTGTGCAAGGTTTATTCTGGATTAAATATTTCACTCATTCACTCATGTTATACTCATTCACGTTTTGTTACAAACATAGTACATTTTGGCAATGCTTGCCAACCAAGCCAAAAAAGAACTTAATAGTGATATCAATTGACAACGTATCAAGAAATGGTCTATTGTACCGGCTCAAATTCGCAATAGCCCTTTTTTTCCTTAGTGACGCTGCCGAAACCATGCCAAAACGTTTGTGGATGATCGTAAAATCTTCGGCCTGACAACCTGACAGCGTGCAACTTTGTGCTCACAAAGACCTCTTTCTGAAATAGACTCATAAAATCATTATACCAATACTGAGACATAAGCTCATTACCTTCCATCCCTCTTGGAAGCGAGTCTCCTTTCTCCTTTCTTTCCTCCTTGACATCTCTTCTCTCCTCCTTTGACTCCTTTCGTTCATCTCTGGACTCTTTTCTTGGAACTTCTTCGTCAGTTTTCACGTCTTCTTTACAAGCGTTTTCCTTCTTCACTATACCCCTCTGTTGCAATGATCCCGTCCCCTCCCCCGAGGCGACTTCACTGACTGAGTCCCGACTGGTTGAGCATTTTTGCAACGGTCGGAAGTACGGTGGCTCGTCACAGCGCTCAAACTGAGAAGCCACGGTTTCTGTAAGCTGAAAGACAAACATAAAATAGATTGTTTAGTGCAATAAAACTTAACGGCTCGGCAGTACATCGGCACTTATAATTCAAAACATTGAACACACTGCCAAAATATGGTCAAAAAGGTACCAATATACGCTGTCCACATGACGTATATTCAACGATGGAGGTAAATTTCGCATTTTGACAAGAGAAGGCAAAAAAAAACGGACCGGCCTCGATATTTTTTCTTCAAACTGTGCTTTGTTATCAATGTGTTGAATTGTAAAACTATTATTGCGCTCAAGCTTGCGTGATATTGCCCAATTTTAGCGAATTAGGCGATATCACGCAAGTTTAAGCGCTATAATAGTTAATTATAGACGGTATCTTGGCGTTAGGAGATCAGGAGGGTTGTATGAATAATGCGTGGGTGGTAAGGTTTAAAATCCGATTAAAATAAAGCTTTTTTTATTGCGTTTGAAAAATGCCAAAACCTTGAGTTCTTCCATAAGTTCCTCGATTGTTTTCTGCTGGTTTGCACGTGCTACATACACTGCTAGCTTTTTGGCCTAAAAACAAAAAGAAAAAAAGAAAATAAGTTAACTGGAATGAAGCAGAGCTATGCTGTATAGCAATTTCACTTTGATATACATGCACATTAGTACATGTATAACTTATCAATCGTAAACAAAGATGGTGTGGCGGCGAGAGCACTCGCCTCCCACCAATGTGGCCCAGGTTCATTTCCCGGACTTGGCATCATGTGTGGGTTGAGTTTGTTTTTGGTACTGATCTTTGCTCCGAGGGTTTTATTTCCAGGTCCTCCGGTTTTTCCTCCCACCTCAAAAACCAAGAACTCCAAATTCTAATTGATGTGAATTCCGTGGGCCACAGGTTTGTCAGACTGTTACATTCAACGCATTTCACGCGAGAACGCACAACTTCAACTATTCATCGATTAGGTCATTCTTCGATTTCATTCTTCGAAAAATTTACTGATTATTCTTATCTTATTTTCTATAATTGAATCATGAATTTGATCTTTTAAAGAATTTCTTCCACTATATTGAGGGCAAGTTAGCTCCTCCACTGCCCCGAACCAACTTTGTCAAAAACAGTTTCACTTATAGAGGTTCGGTGCTGTGGAATAGTCTACCTGTTGAGCTGCGGCAAGCGCAAACTCTCTCCTCTTTTAAATCCAGCTGCAGTGATTTCTTTCAAAATGAACGATAATCCTTGTATTGCACGGCATTCATGGAAAGCAAGCATTTTTTTAATTAACTGAATTAGAGTTTTATTAGCATTGTTTTAACTAGATTTTGTATTGTTTGATATTAGTATTAGTTAGTAGTTTATTGATGATTTTTCTTATGCCTGATGATTCTTTTTACCGTGCGTAAATAAAGTTATTGCATTGCATTGCATTGCATTTCATTGCATTGCATTTCATTTCATTGCATTGCATTGTATTGACGTAGCAGCTCTCGTAAGGTCTCACACCATTGGCTCGATACCCTTCGAAGAACAATACAACAAGCAACAGAAACAGAACCAGTGGCTCCAAGCCCTAAAAACAGAAGCAGCCGCAACGTCTTAAACAATAGAGCTGCTACACTTCCGCATATTGACCGTGCTCCCCAAAAGTAAACTCTGAAATGATCAATTTGGTTTATTCGAAAACAAATCCTTATCTTTGAAGTTATCTGCTTTATTCGAAAATAAATCCTTATCTTTGAAGCTATTTGCTAAGTTACAATAATCTAATAATCTAATTTAAGAATGGAATATACACGTGAAGAATGCAATCTCCATTCTACGGTTGTTCATGCATGAAGTACGTTGACTGTAAGTGTCATTCTCGTTAAACAAAGTCGATTTCTTTTATTAAAATTAGTAGCTTAACAAAAAGCATTTCACTCACATGAACGAGAACTTCTGAGTTGCCAATAACACCAGCCATTGCAATCAGATATCCAAGAATCTCATGGATGTTGTTTACCCATCGACTACAAAGGCTGCCCCAGGCCTCCTCGATCTCTTTAGAGAACTGCTCATCATACTGAAAATTCAATATAAGATAAAGTAAGAAGGTGAGCCAAGATAGGCTTAAGGGGGCTCTGTCACCATTTTTAGCGTTACTTCAAAAACCCCAAAAGACATATTTACATCGGTGAAAACCCAAAACTAATAGTGCAGTTTTGTTTAAGGTTACTTTACTAGTACTTTAAGAGTAAAGTAAGTGTCTCGGGCTGCAACTGACCAAGAGTGGACATCTTGGAAAACTCGCTAATATATTCTCTCTTCCAAAATTCACTAGATATATCCTCTTGTACTTCGTTTTAATTTGGGGGCTCTAGCTAGTTCTCATCCAAAAACGTCAAAATGTCCGTGACAAAGCTCCTTTAACAGGCTTGAATTCCTTTGAAATTTCACGTGCGCGGAAAAAGTGCAAGAGTTCCAGTATTCCATATCAAAAAATCTTTTTTTGACCCTTCAGCGTTACTCAAAATTCCCACATTCAATAGTTCACACTGTAATTTAACTCGACAGTGATTAATACGAAAAGTTATTTCAATCCTGCATAAGTAAAGCACGACGACTACTGAACACTATCCATAGCATACTATTAAAAAATCACTAAGTACAACTTACTTTAACAGTGATGTAGAACAAGTTGTTGAGGACCAATTGCGTAGCTCCAAGTGATCCCCACCCCTCCCCCTCTAGTTCCACAGGGGACATGGAATCAGTCTGTTCTTCCTCATCTGTCTCTATGTTCAACTCAGGGGGAGTGGGAGAGGCATTTGATAAATCCACCAGCTCAATGTTCGCCAACCAAGGGAGCATGTACTGTAGAATACACCGCTGACCTACTGGGGTCGCCATCTCAAATCGTGCAGTCATCTCTGTTGGCAAAATATGAAGTGGGAAATAGAATGTTTTGATTTTCCGCCAACTGTTTGATCTTCACGTTGTTTTCTACCTTTATCAAAGCAAATCCGTCTTATTCTTGATCACCGTTGATCTTTGCATAGAGCGATTTTCGTATGACCTTGATATGATTATGCCTTAACACAACCACAGCAACAAACTGTAAGGAGGCATTTGATTGTTTAGCGAATGGAGGCAAACGCGCGTGTCTTTTGGTTGATTTAGCTAACGGGCAAAGCAAAGCTAAGTTTCAACGGATTGTGAGCTAAAAAGTAACTATTCTCTTTGACTCTGTCACACACTTTTCAGAATTCAGTAGAACAAGCCTCTTCATATTAGGGATATTTTTAGCGGAAAATGATCTTTTCGATTACTGGAGGATGAAACAAATCACGAACATCCTGTGGTGTAACACAAAGGGCCGGTTATTTAAACAAAGTCTAAGACCGCGGATTAGGACAACTAAATGACCAGCAAATATATTTAAGCGTCCAGAACAGTATTTTGTACATTGTACAGTACATTGAATGCAGTGAATGTACTGTAGAATGTACTGTAGTGTGGTCTTACTTTTTATTATTATTATTATTATTATTATTATTATTATTATTATTATTATTATTATTATTATTATTATTATTATTATTATTATTATTATTATTATTCGATTCTCTCCAGTTGCCGGATGTTCTACTGGGTAATGTTTATTGTGTCTCAGCCACTCCCCGTAGCTTAGAGACACAACACTTTCCTCAACAAGCGGCAGTTCCGAGAATGGCCGACGTTCATGTGTGTGCTATAACTATGCCTTCTTGACACTCTTTACAGTAAACACCGTTTAAATTTTAAGCTTGGCCAGATTGAATTTGGTTTAGACCGTGGTTTTATTAAACACCGTCTAAACTTCGTTTAAATAACCAGCCCTAACGTTTCAAACTACTGTGCAGTTATATCACCATTTGCAGCATCTGAATCATCCTGAGAGAAGTAAATGTAAAGGTCTTTGAACTCAATTAAAATTTATTTCAATCTGGAATCCTTGGGCGACAGGTTGGTTAAGTCACAAACCTTCAAACATGTGGATGGTGATTTCCGGATGAGCTGTGGCCAGTGCTTGAGATAAGGTCCTTTGACACTGAGAGTACGAACAGCGTGATCCGCATGACAAACTTGGTGTTGTGAATGGAAAGAAACGCCTTCAAGGAGGTGAAAAAAAGTATAAGAACCACGTTGACGCACTGACCTTTAACAAGATTTATAATGGTAATTAAACTGAGTGGAGTGCAATTTGGTCTGAAATCATACCCGTGATTCCAAAATCGAACGAGCGCGCAGCGCGAGTTCGATTTGAAATCACAAGTATGATTTCAGACCAAAATTGCACGACATGAAGTTCAATTACCACTTTATTACATCCATTTTGAAATCGCACAATTGAATATTATTGCCCAAATACAGGATTTTAGTCAGTACCAATATTGATGTGACTTATATATGCGATTTAGAGCAAAAAATAGTGCGATTCAGGAATAAATCGCCAGGCTGAGAAAAAGATGCGATTTAGGGCAAAATCAGTGCGATTTGGGAATAAATCGCACTGCTGAGAAAAAGATGCGATTTGGAGCAAAAAATAGTGCGATTCGGGAATAAATTGTACTGCTGAGAGCCAATCAGATTACAAGGATCACCAGTGATTTCAAAATGGATGTAATAAAAAACATTAATGAAAGGGCTCTTCAGAGCCATCTCGTGAATACGAAACAAAGTAAGGTTAAGTCCACACATCGAATCGGTTTTAATTTTCTGAGTTTGAAGTCAAAGAGTTTGAAGTCAAAGAGTAAAACACTGTGAAACAAGACTGTCTAGACAACTGAATGATGTAATACACAGCGGAGTTAAAATACAGCAATCATCTTTTAACACATAATACACAGGGGGATTAATGTGCACCTAACCCCCAAAATTTTTTGGGCTTAATCAACTCTATGTACGTTGAAAAGTTAAATAGTTAAATATTTCTTGTTTTTAACGTCGCGTTAGTGAGTTATAGAGAATTGAATTTACAAAATGCTAATTAGATTACGTAAATTCGGGAATCATTCATTATACAACTACTTGTTTTTGTCTCCAAGTAATATTTTTTACGAATCAATTGACTATCCACAGTTTATATTTGGTATTTCTCAAATTGATTTTCCTTAAGTTGTACACTGCGTATTGTTAATTGACGTAGAAATAATGGCAAATTCCCGAATTTACGTCATCTAATTAGCATTTTGTAAATTCAAATCTCTATAACTCACTAACGCGACTAACAAGAAATATTTAACACTAACAATACACTAACAAGAATACACTAACAAGAAATATTTAACTATTCAACTTTTCAACGTACATAGAGTTGATTAAGCAAAAAACCAATTGGGGGTTAAGGTAAGTCGCACACGGGCCACGATGGCCCACACGGCCGGAGCTTAACCCGGTTTTTGTAGCATGAAGCAACTAGGACTATTGCTACTCCCCCCCTGGATGGGATGCTAGTCCATTGCAGGGTTACCCCCAGCATTTTGTCGCCGGTACCCATTTATACACCTGGGTGGAGAGAGACAGTGTGGAGTAAAGTTTCTTGTCTAAGGAAACAACACGACGGCACTATTCAACTTTTCAACGTACTTAGAGGATTAAGCAAAAAAAAAAACAATTGGGGGTTAGGTGCACTTTACAAAAGTTTACACTTACGTACACTTACGCTTCACATACAGCTATTTCTATTAACGTTGTCGAATGAAAGCTTAAAGCCAAGACCGCAAGGTAGTATGGGTAGTTGTAAATAGCCATTGTATAAGAATCCCATACTACCTTGCGGTCTTGGCTTTTCGCCTTTTTCATCCGACAACGTTAATTGAAATAGCTGTATTTACGAGTAAGATAAAAATAAGGACCTTAACGGAAAGGGGAAAAAAAAGATAGTGGTTTTGGTGCAACTTGTCTTGTCACGAAATTACGGCTAAAATTGTAAAAAAGTTGCCTGATGTAACATATCCTACAACGGACAAATTTCGCATCTATTTCCGTTTATACGATCGACGCAACAATAGGGGCAAAGGGAATGCACTTACACACACAGTTAATTCTCTGATTCCTTGTTTGTATCACCAGTGCTACGTGGCTCAACATTTATTTGTACCCTTAACGTAGTGTAACACTGGTGCCGGTAACACTGCCTAAAGCCCTCATATTTTTTATTCCTATAAAATGAGTTAAAGACCAATACCTCTCTAGCAGCTGCAGGAGTTGAGCCGCCTTTTCTCTGATGTCCAATGAAGAATCAGCAGTTTTAAACAGCACCACGTTTAGAATTGGAATCATGTCACACGGGTAGTCACTAACAAGCGAAACAATAATACATTTGTTATCAGTAAATACATGTAATAGAAAGGAAACAATTATCAAACCTTGAGATCAAACTCGTCTACAGAAATTGCTAAAATAAACGTGAAAATGTATTGCATGCCTCATAGTTCTGGGCCCAGTTGTTCGAAAGCCGGTTATGCTAACCCAGGATTAAAACTTAACCGAGGATTTAATTTCTCTTGTTAGAAGAAGTGTTTTCAAAAGCGAATTATAAGTTACACGCGAAGAAAAGTTAGAAACGAAACTAAAGGGAAAAAATACTTTGGAAAAATCTCCATTGATTAATTATTTAACTGGAATCGAAATTGATGATAACTCTGGGTTAGCTTAACCGCGCTTTGAACAATCCCGGCCCTGGAGTATAATTTTTTTCATGTACCCTGTTAACTTTTTCTCCTTTGGAAAACAACATTTGTTGCTGTGTCATGCCATATTTCTTCCAGTTCAATATTGATACTCAGCCTAATATTGGTAGCGCTATTGTCCAGCTTTTAATTCCCTCCACAAAATCAATTTACAATTGAATACAGAAAGGACATCAGCTTGTTTTAATGAAATCGTACTCCTCCTTTATTCTAGTTTCCCAATCCATGTTATAATCTTTATTAAGATCAGAGAGAATAATATTGTAAAGTAAAACAAATTACCTCTTGGTGAAAACAGAAACCATTGCTTTGAAGCAACCACTGACCACCAGCCTCGCACCGGTGTAACACTTGTCTATCACCCATTGGAGTAGAGACGGGATGTTGGCGTTGTTTTCTAACAGATGCACCAGAGTATCATGTCCTAATTGATGAATCTGATGAAATGAATGGTACGTGAAGTAATGACATTTATTTAGTCTTCTTACAATACAAGTAACTAGTGTGAATGATAAAGACTGGGGCTAATTAACAATTAGACCCGTAGCCCGAAAGGGCTACGGGTCAATAGCCCATGAGGCGAAGCCGAATGGGCTATTGACCCGTGGCCCTTGAGGGCGAAGGGTCTAATTGTTTTAGTATCACCCAACTAGTCGGACAGAAAAAGGCAATAATAAAAAAAAGCAATTGCAAGTTGAAGAAATATTTATTTGGGAATAAAACGAAAAATAAAACTGGCGAATTTTGCTACTCGATGACTATTACTATTAGACCCCTAGTAGCGTAGCCAATCAAAATGCAGGATTTGCATTAGTCCACTAGTTGGGTGATACTAATATATTTTAAGCCGCCTAATATATCGTCAGTCTCTTCTTCTTCTCTCTAATAATTGGATAACATATTTCAACTTAGCAGTGGACTATCTCAGATCCAGATATGGCTGTTGTCACTCAAAAAGAATGTCGAATTGATCTTTCAGGAAACAAAATGACAGCCATTTTGTTTCCTGGAAGATAACTAGGAAATTCAGTAAAATTCTCGGACATGCTCAAAACGCCAAATAATGAAAGTAAAACCCGAAGGAGCTCGCGATATTTCTCATCCCGAATATCCCTTAAAACTAATAAATATTATAGATGCGATTATTGCTTGTTCTAACAAACCTGAGCATAAAGGCCTGTTTAAACAGTTTCAATATTTTCGCCAACATTCATCCAACATTTTGTTGGACTGTTTGAACGGCTTGTCCAACATTGTTAGACGTATTCAAAAATGTTGGAAGCGTGTTCCTACAAATTTAAATTGGTTCAAAGTTGCATGCAATATTGCTCCAATATTTCTTTTTTTTTTCAAAACAATGTTGGATCGTGTTGAATGGCTTCCGCACAACTTTCATTTTTGCTTCTAACATTCCCCAAAATCAATCGTTCGAAGGTTGTTGGGGCAAATGTTGTAACCGTTTAAACGGGCCCTAACATGAAACTCGACACTATAACCAGTGCTGCCGATCACGAAGACACCAACCTTTTCTTTGGGTGAGTTGAGAACAGTCTGTAGCCATTTGAAGAGGTAACCACCAGTAATAAGACCATTAGGATCGAATACAGGACCACACTGCAACAAGCCACACATAGCCTGAAAAAAAAGAGAGGGACATGAAAAGCACTGAATCATTGTTTCACTATTAAACTACCGGAAGGGCGCATTTTACTGGCCACATTTCGGAATAAAGGAACGACTATTTTACTTCTGGGGAAGGGGGGGGGAGGATGATTTTTTCTTCGCAAAAAACTCCTGCAGCAATGCTGATAAAGGAAAAAATTTTGAGCGCAAACAAGATCATCCAACACCCCACCCCCACCCCCTTAGAAATCTAATAGTTCACCATTTCACCCCTAAGACCAAACGGTATAGTCACCGAAAATCGATTCAGGCACAATTGTTCAATGATGTTTGCAAAAACGTGCTTGAAATACGACAATGGGATATATACATTTAGTTGGTTTTCCAGTGGTTCCAAATTACCAAAATGGGCGATTTTTATGGGCATAACACTCTTAGTTTATGTGTATTCTTAGTTGGGGAATAATGCATGACCAATCGAACACAAACAAAGTTAAGTGGCTGGTCATGAACTTGCAAACTTCAAAGGCAAAAACAGAGACGCCCCCTGCCAATCTTTTGTTTATATGTTCACACATTTTGCCTATTTGACACACTTTGAAAGCTACCTAACGGTTTGTGCACAGATAAGGCTTTAAAATGCTAACAAAAACATAACGGTTTGCTTCATATATAACTATGTTTTAAAACAGCAAATGTTTCTTGCAATTCTCCAGCCAAGGAGAAGGAATTGATAAAATGTTACTTTGCAAAGTACTTTTTCCCAAATGAAAGTAATTATAAACTTACACCACCAGAATTGTTACCTTTTTTTCTAACTTACAAATAACTACAAGCTATCCAATGCTTACATGAAGAGAAGCCAGCTCCAAATCATTACTTTGTGCACTTGGAACAAGTGGGGTTCTGGAAAAAATATTTAAAGCAGTTTTGTTACGACAAACAGCAAAACCCAATAACGATGCACCAGCCTACAATGTACTGTAACAGAGCAGTTTTTAATGGAGTGTCGTAAGATCAAAACCAAAGTAATAACTCTGACCAATCACAACAGACACAGACAATCCAATGAACCAATCAGAACTGGTAGCAAATACATGCAGCCGGCGCCAAGCGCAGGAAAACGCGGGTAGGCAAGTCATAATTGGTTTTAGTTTTACTTCTGATTGGTTGAGAAAGTAGTGCAAGATTTTTGTAGCCCATCAGACCTTGTAGCAATGCAATCTCGTAATTACATGTACTTTCAACACAACTGAAACCCGCTCTAACATGCAATTTGGCGCAAGAAGTGCAACTTTAAGATATAGTTACTTTTCAAGTCCAGAGGCCTTCACTCCAAAGTGGGCACACCAACTGCTGAAGAGGAAAAACAGGTTGCAGCGCATGTCATCAGGCAGAAGATTTCTTTGACGAGAAGCTGCAAAAATAACAATTATATAACAGTCATATCACTATCCAGGAGGGGGTAGCAACTTTCCTGGTCACTTAATGCAGCAGAAACCTTCAAATTGACAAATACAAAAGGAAGGAAGAAATTCAAACCACAACAAATGGTTGCCATTTGGCGTTAACCTGCATCTGGAAACTGGTTGGAAGTGACTTACATGCATTCATGCAAGTGAAAAATGTGACTGGGAAAGTTACTTCGCAGCTAAACCAAATTTATTTGTTAAATAACGTTTTAAACTCTTGCAAAAAGTACGTGTTTGATATCCTTGTACTCACATTAACTTCCCACTGCAAAAAAGAATATGTGTGTATGATAAAAGATGAGCACACGGAAGTTAAAAAAAGCTTAGGGTTGGTTATTTTAATGAAGTTTCGACGGTGTTTTCAGTCTTGCCAACCATAATATTTTAATGTTGCTTAGAACAGTGTAAAGAAGGCATATGACACAAAAACAGATGTGGAAGTCTGATCTATTAATTGTCTTAAATCACAGTCCAAGTTAGACTTCTGGAAATCAGAGAACAAACTTTGGTAAAGTTTAGTGCTGGAAACAATCCAAGCCTTAATTTTAGTGCTGACAACGAAACCCATTGTACCAACTTACATGTACACTTGGTTTAAACAACCGACCCTAAGATCTTGACTCACCGGGGACAGAGGTAATCATTTTATAAAGGAAGTGAGCAAAGTGGAGTCTAAGCTGCATGATGGCGGGCATGTCCTTCTCGCTTTCACTTTCCAGGTAACATCTGTTGCAAAGGAAAATTTGAAACTATGAGTAACATATGCGCAGCCCTTTGCCTTAAAGATGACTACCAATGAAAAGGATGATTATTTTTTTAAAGTTCACTTGAAAAGCGAAAGACACCAAATTGTCAAATGATTGTCAATGATCACTTCATCACTGAACACTCTTTGGAATTCGCAGAAATCGTATGGAAACATGACACGCAGTGATTCTGTAATTATCCACTATTATCTAAAGCCCTGGCTAAACGTTCTAACAACGTTATACAACATTGTTTGCTTCGACAATGTTAGACCGTTTAGTACCCCATGTAAGATGCTTGACAAACATTTTTTGTCGGATGAATGTTTTATTTTCTATCAACATTTTGCGTAACAGTGTTGAGTCGGCTTTCCAACACAATAACCCTAGCAACAGCCAATCACGTTTCAGCCACAAGTTCTACAATGTTGGACAACAATGTTGGGAAGTTTAGCCATGCGTCCAACAATGCCATCCAACAAATGTTGGACCACAGGTTGGGCCGTTTAGCGGCGCACGCGTCCAGCATTGCCATTCAACAATGTTGGAACGTTCAGTCAGGGCTTAACATTGATAGTTTGGAATAAGAATCAAGCTTTACTAACAAAAATAATGTCTCCATAGGACTGTCAATGCTGTGGAAGCAAAAGGTTAATAATACAAGCAAAACTCACCTCGTTCCGTCAATGTACTCTATAAATGATGCACTTAATCCATCCTCAGTCACCAGTTCACTGGCACTAAACACAAACAAGTCAAGGTTATGTTCTTATGGCGTTCTTTAAAGGAGCTACATGTACATGTACATCATTGAGATTTTTGACGTTTTTGGATCAAAACTGACCCAAATTAAAACTAACTAGCTTTTTCATACACAAAATGGTTATAGAACAAGTGAATTTGAAAAAAAAGAGAATCAACCGCAATCTGAGTTTTAGCGAGTTTTCCGAGACACAAGGCGATAAGCTTGAAAACATTTCTTCAAGTTGCGATCCATTTCCATTCTGGCCATCTGCAGCCCAAGACACTGATTTTTAATCTTTAATGTCTTGGACTTTCTACTGTAAAGTAACACCAAAAATGGTGTCAGACATAGCCCCCTTTAAACAGAACTAGAGTTTTAACTTAAATTTTCTTTGAGCATTTCTCACTTATTCGTACCTGTCACTAAAACAGCCATGTTCAGCATTGAGCTCAAATATCCGCACCAAATATGCTCTCAGGACGTCTCGCTTCCTTCTCCTTCTAACACTCTGCAATTAAAAAAGGCAAGGATTTAAATGAAGTACATTTATTATTACTCGACTTGGCAATCACAGACAATCCAATCAAACAATTACAATTCGAAGCAGATACATGAAGTTGGCACCGGGCACAGAAAAATTGGACAACTTGTTTTGATGTTACTTTAGTTAACCAATGGTTGAGAAAGTTGTGCAAGGTAATGCTGGCGTCATAGTTACACATGGTTTTGTTCAGTCTATTATTTGTTGGTTCTGTTGACGCTATATAAAGTCATCTGCAAGGCGTAGGTAGCTAATGGAATTGGTTGTGTGGTGTTCATTAAAGAATAAGTCTTCAGTAGTAGTCCGTACGGCAATGATTTATATCAACCAAAGCCAAGCGTGAAAAACAAGTATACCGCATTTCAGGTGCAGCGCTTATTCAAAGGCGTGGCTTAAAATATTTTTTGAAAGAAACAAGGAATAAATCGAGGTTTGGAGACACAAATTAAATAGTGTATTTCCTTAAAATGTTATGTGGTCTAATAACAGGATTTACCTCTGCACGTCTGTCAAGAACCTCACGAAGGATGAAGTGAAGCTCTTCAAGAAATTCTCTGCAAATGTTAAACAAACACATAAATAATATAATTGTAAACAAATACACAGAAATGATAGATAGCCACAAGATCAATGAATTAGTTTTTTCTGCTAATCTACCAGTAGTCCCAGACTGCTTTTAACAGTAAATCAAAGGCTCCTGTGAGCCAACTCGTGAATACGAAACGCTTTACATAAAAGATTCTGAACACCTTTGGACCCTCCTCTCTCCGAGTTGTTTTGCTTCACCGACCCCCCCAACCCCTTTCCCTCCAATACTGTCCCATTGGGTTATCCAGGTGACAATTACATATCGCGGGCTCAACATTTTCAGCCGATTGCGCAAAAAAATTTTTTTTACCGAAATGCTATTACTCATTAAATGGTTTGCATACTCAAAAGTTAATAAAAGTAAACTCTTTAATGGCCAATGATGCTACCTGTAGGAACAAGGACTAGTCCTTCCAAGCCCAATAATGACTGCCTCCCTGATATCAGAACAATCACTCTTCAGCAACGGGACAGCAAATCGGAACAGACTGTCAACCATGCTTGGAGAAGGTGGCTGGGTAAAAAACAGATGAGAAGACAAGATTTAATTTAAAGATTATTATGTCACTGTACAACTACCTACTCTCAATATTCTATAATCCTGTGTTTAACATCGTTATTTAAAGTTCTGTGAGCTTTACAGGGGATTTTAACTTGTTAGACCACACCGGTTGGAAATCTGGAAATATGTTTCAGAGTTCGTAATTACATTGTCAATTAGCCAACCTTGAAACAGTGCTAACGAAGTTTTGAAAAAATTTGTCTTATTTTCGAAAACAGCATCACAGCAATTTTTGAGATTACCAATTTCTTTACGCTGAGATTGCGAACTTCAAAACAAAGTTCGCAATTTGGTTGGCTAACTGACAATGAATGTAATTGGCAAATTAGCAACGTAGTTCCGAATTTCCCAACAGACTTGTCAACCGGTGCAGCCAAAAAGCTGAAATCTACTGTGAGTCACATGTACTTTGGATCATGAAAGAATCAAGAGGCTGCTTACATCCCACACAAAGCCTATGTTGATAAGACTTACCCTAGAGTCTCCCCTAGTTTCCGAACCTTCTAAAGATGCCCTGAAAGGTGCAGTAAAAAAGTACCTGGTTAATCATAATATTATCAACAACTGTAATTGCATTGTACATGAATGGAATTGTGCATTTAAATGTTTGCATTGTAATCAGAATGGAACAAAAGCTCCATGTCCATACGTCCATGTTGGGAGGGTTTAACTTGTCCACATAAAAACAATATGATACAAGCACGTATGATTGTAAATGATACAATTGTTGAATATCAAAGAATATAGATCATTACTCATACGCGAAGCGGCATGAGGTAAAGTTCCGGCTCTGTTTTTCGTTTTTTATTATTATTATAAATTATATATTTAAGATTGTTTTAAGAAATTTGTTAATAAAGTATTATTATTATTATTATTATTATTATTATTATTATTATTATTATTATTATTATTATTGTTTTTTATTTTATTTTTTTTTTGTGTCACGATTTTGCATGCAAATTTATGAACGCATATAAATTGTGCTCTTCGGTTCATAGCTTTTCCATTTACACTTCCTGTTTATTGACTTCGAGCTTCTCTCACTTTGGGTAAAACAGCGTTACTGAAGTGTCAAGACAGCATGTCATACAACCCTACTCACATTACTAATGTTCACGTTAGGTATATATAAGACTTAGAAGAATCACTGGCTTCATTGTGGAACATCCTTCATTTACAAAACATTCAATAGTAAACAACGTGGAACAATGACTGAATGAAAGGAGTAGCTCTTCTCCATATCGGACATCTTCTTATCATGTTTAAAATATATCATAAAACTTTCTTACATGAGTATTTCTTGCATGAGTATAGACTGCTTGAAGCCTCTTGTTTGCCATGAATTCAAAAGTTTGCATTTTCACATTGTGGTCGCTGTCTAAACGATTCTGTTTTGAGAAGTTCATCAAGTAAGTAAATCTTTTCCTCCTGAAAATGCATTTGTGTGGACGGGGTCGAAACAAGTGGAATTGGGCCACCTCAACTAAAACTTCCACATAATAGACACAAGCTACAGTGTATGAAGCACAGTGAAAGCTTGCCCTATGTGCATCCATTTTGAAGAGAATTTTCCACATCCTCTGTTACTACTAGTTACTATTCATAGCACCTTACATCAAGGTCTTTATAATGCATTAAATATAAAATGCAGCTCACCCTCCTTCTTGCTCTAATGAGTCACTTCTCAGTGGCGGGGTCCGAGGATATGCACAACAGGCAAAAATCAGATAATTTCTCCACAAGCAAACATGGGTCATGTTCATGGTTTTCTTTGGTCCTCGGCTGTAAACTGATGACAGGCTAGTGATAGAATCTATTCCAGAAGCACTACAAACAACAGAAATATAACTCAGGAGATAGTCACAATGGCACTATGCCCTGACGCATTACAAACAACGGAAATATAGCTCAGGAGATGGTCGCAAAGACATTATTTTTCACAAAGGCACTATGCTCTGATGCACGTTAACGTCACTAGTGATAGAATCTATTCCAGACGAACTACAAACAACAGAAAAATAGCTCAGGAGATAGTCATAAAGACACTGTGCCCTGATGCACATTAACCCCACTAGTGATAGAATCTATTCCAGAAGAAATTGAAAAAAAAAAAAACAGAAATATAACTCAGGAGAAAGCCACAAAGGCACTATGCCCTAGCGCACATTAACCTCGCCAGTGATAGAATCTATTCCAGACACACTACAGACAACAGAAATAATGCTCAGGAGATAGTTACAAAGACACTATGCCCTGACGCACATTTACCTCGCTAGTGATAGCATCTATTCCAGACACACTACAAACAACAGACATATAGCTCAGGAGATAGTCATAAGCACTATGCCCTGATTCACATTAACATTGCTAGTGATAGAATTTATTCCAGATGAACTACAAACAACAGAAATAAAGCTCAAGAGATAGTCACAAGCACTATGCCCTGATTCACATCAACCTTGCTAGTGATAGAATTTATTCCAGACGAACTACAAACAACAGAAATAAAGCTCAGGAGACAATCACAATATTTAATTAAAAGGAACAACAACTGGGTTAAAATTAGAAAACAACTAAAAATGTAACACATGTAAAGTAGAAAAACAGCGCATACCCTGAATCAATTAAAGAGTATACAGTGAGAAGGCGATTGAAGACATTGGGCCAACTGTATTGCAGAGCAGATGGACAAAGCTCAGGTAGGTACCACTTGTTTAGGAGACCTGCCATAAGCGCTGACCAGAAGAAACTGTGCAATCCAACATTCAGTTGTTCTCCTGTCTCCTTGTCCATGTTCCCAGACAGACGTTCATTCACGACTAATATGTCAACATTGCCTAAAGGTCCTGTAAAAAGCTAAAAAGAATTGCTTGATTATTTCAAGTGTGTACAGTGGAACCCCGCTTTATGGTCGCCTCGTTAATACGGTCACCTCGTTATTACGGTCACTTTTTTTTTGTCCCGGCGAAACGCACGCCCGTACATTTTCTTTTAATGAAACCCCGTTAATGCGGCCACCCCGTTAATACGGCCAAATTTTCATGGCCTGTTGGTGACCGTATTAACAGGGTTCCACTGTAATTGAAAATGCTAAACAAAACTGCAACTCTGTAGATTTTTGAGAAAGAGTGGGAGGGAAAGTTTCATACCTTCTCACTTTGTGGTATGGAATGAAGAACTTTCTCAAGAACTGTTGGAAACACCTGGTCTATCACATCTAGAACGGGTTTCTCAGCTTTTTCCTATAAAAAGTATTAATAGTACCACCATGTCTGATTACGAATAAGTGTAAAGTATTAACTAAAGTTGGTTATACTTAAACCAATTGTAATTGAAATATGTTTTGAAACACAAGAGGCCAGGGAAGCAGCTTTATTCTACATAACAAGAAGCTTGTATTTCTTTCGCAAAAGAAAATTAATTTAGTGAAACAGTCACCAGTACCTTGTCATTCAGATCCATTAAACTGCACAATGTTCGAACCTCCTTCAGTACAAGAAAGGCCAGCTTTCGTATCATAGGATGTATACTGCAAAGAAATACAATCATTTGAAATGCATGTGAAGAAGTGCTGGGACTCATTCATGGGTTCTGCAAGGAATTTTTTCTGAAGAGAAAAGCTGCAGCATAAAATGAAATGGCAAGTGAACGTACCTGCACAGCATAACAAGTGAAAAACCTTCCACACTGTGTAGAACTGTCATTCTGTCAACCTCCTTGTCATTTGGTAGACTATGAGCAGAGAGTTCCAGCTGCATATCTTGTCCAGACTGTGACAAAACCATACCAAATTAGCATTAAAAATAACTTACTATACATTTCATTTGGGTACATGTACATTGGTACACAAAGAAATGATCAGAAAATGTTTTGGTCATCTCGGAAACGTTTATAGGGCTTCAGTGGAAATGTTTGGATTACCTTTGGAATTTTTTGAAGCGTTTGGGCAATTGTATTTGCGGTAGATTGCTTAAGAAATTTCAAATTTTCTACATGTACAGTTTACATCTTTGGAATTAATGTTAAAGTTGAATCACTCAAAATATTTGGTACATCTTGGAAAAATGTTCACTCCCAGGTCATCTTTGGGCATCTATGAACATGCTTGCCATGGAGAATTGCTACAAAAATGCTTGATACATACATGTATTTGACAAGTTAAAGCTGTAATTGTTCATACCTGGAGGTCCCCAGGACCAGCAGAGAGAGCAGCTTTCCACTGGCCTAGCAGCTGTAACAACATGCGCAGTGCACTGTCCAGCAGTGACGGCAAGTTATCTTGAATCTCACGCAGAATAACATTGATAAAGCCTGAAAAAAAAATTCTTTAATTAGTTATGAGACAATAATTTTTTTATTTCATTGTGTTTAACAAGGAAGGAATCAGGATAAACCAGATTAACAGTGGAGTAAGGAAAAAAATGAAACAAAAAAACACTTGACATTGACGATCATGTATACGTAACATAATGAAGAGGAGATAAACAGTACATACCTAGAATAGTCGTCTCTCTCCAGTCAGCAAAGTTAAGCACAAAAGATTGAAGAGAAGAAAGGGCCAGCCTACAAACAAAACAAAGAGCTGAAATTGTCCATAAAACTTACAGGGATGGTGCAGTTGTAAGAGCACTCGCCTCCCAGTCGTGAGGAATGATGAGAGCAGTGAGGAATGACGAGAGTAGTGGCAATTAGTGATGAGAGAACTCGCCTCCCACCAATGCGGCCCAGATTGGAATCCTGGAGGCAATGCCATATGTGGCTTGAGTTTGTTGTTGGTTTGACTTGTCTTTGCTCCACGGGTTTTTCTTAGGGTACTCCAGTTTTCCTCTCCCCACAAAAATCAACATTTCCAAATTCCAATATAATTTTATCCCAGAAACAGTGGAAGTACATGTAAGAGCTACCTTGTGGATTTTCGCTGAAATTACTATTTATTTATTTATTTATTTATTTATTTATTTATTTATTTATTTATTTATTTGCAGGGTTTTCATTAAGAATTGTATTAGCAGGAGAATAGTGTAAAGTAACAGGAGAATATTATGAAAGAGCAAAGATAGCTACATATTGCCATCGAAATTTAGACGGAGAATTCTGCGTAGCAGGCGGAGAATTCTCCGATCTCCGATGCCTAATGAACACCCTGTATTTATTTTATTGTTATGAAGCAGGAAACCACTAGAGATCTTTAATTGGACAACAAAACTGTCATTAAGAAAAGAAATATTGTAGATGGTGATGGGCCCTAAGTTAAGTATATGTAGCACTTAAGCTGCAGGATTTGATAAGTTAAATTTAAAGACACATTTATTTTTACATATAATTTATTATGATTATTTCTCTAACCCTCGCAATTCTTCATCCATGTGAACAGTTAGACGGGATAAAAGGTCCACAAGCTCCACTTTAGTCATGCCTTCTGGAATACACCTTCAGAGGAAAGCAATGTTGCATTAGATGATGAAAAAAAGCACTAAACATAAATGTGTTCTACTAGCACTTATGTAAAATAAATTATTCCAATTTTCCTTCCAAATTGACTTCTATTAATTGATTGCCGGTTGTTTCACCATCACAGCTTCCGAATATAAACGTCAAGGAATAAAGCCAATGTACAGTCACCAATGCCAAAAATAAAATAATTGACTACAATGTTTAATTTACTTTCGATAATTTAAATTCAAAACAATTCACTATACCTTGGGATTGCAGCAATGCAAGTCCTGAAAAGCTCAACTTTTGGATCAACCTTTGGTTTTCTTTCCCCCCTGACAAAAAAAAGTGATCACTCCTCATTATAGAGAAAGTGTGAAGGTGCAAGGAAAAAAAGGAAAAAGAGCAAAAAGAGCAAAAAGAGCAAAAGCGAGCACCAGAAAACACAGTACAAATTTGAGAGTTAGTACTAACGCAGAATAGTCTTCATGCTCCTTTTGAGAACAATGTGGATTGCTCATCATCATTGGTTTACCAACTTGAGTATCCAAGGCTCTTATGATGCTATCCAAGGCCTTACGGATGCTGTGGATAGAAAGATGTGATCAAATTAAGCAAACTTTATAACACTGTCAACAGAGTCATGGGAGAAGAGACACTTCACAAGATGTACTGTAGTACACAAAGGAGAGCAACAAATGTACATGTAGTACATGAAGCAACAAAAGTGAACTTTACATGTACAATGAACAGTACAGTGTACAACAATGATCCATACAAGCAACAAAACAATGGCAATTGAATCCAACCATATGCATGTATACTGTACATGTAACATAAAGCTAGTCAGGGGTAAACTACAGTGATGAATTTGAACCCCTTCAATTAAGCAGCAGCTCCAATGTGCCAACACAGTTATTATATTTGTATTGGTCCAAAAATGATAATGTTCAATAGACAGCTCAGCTCACAAGAGTTTCCCTGAGATGGGCACCATAAACCATTGGGAAAAGAAAGCATGAATTGAACACCTAAAGAACACCTAAAGACCGCCTGGTCAGGGAAGGTGATGGTGGAGCTGGCAGAGATGAAGCTTTGGTGGGACGAGGCACAACCCATTGCAAAATACTGAATGTGCAGTTCCAGAAAATATCCATACTCCCCCCACAGAAGGTTTTTTGTTTAGCACCCCCCATCCCCCCAGGAAATTCCAGTTTAGCTTCATACTTTGCTTGTAAAATGTTGGCTTTTAAGATCCCCCTCCCCAGGCTAGGAATTTCCAATGACCTTCCATGGGGTGGGTATGGATTTTTTCTGGAAGTACACAATCTGGTGGAGAGAAACTGTTGAAGCCTTACTGTTGTATGTCCCATCAGGGACAAAGAGGATATTAAGTAATAAGATATAGCTCACAGTACCTATGGTAGTAGTTGGCCAGTCCAATGCTGCTAGCCTGGCTCTCATTCAGATTCTTCATGGAAGCTACCCGCTTCACTCTTACAGTATTACCAGATGGTAGAGGCGTGCTACTGGTTGGCATTGCTGGAGGTTCCCCAAACTTTAAAAACAAATATTAACAAGTTAAATAACAACACTAAACTCTTTAACTCCCAAGAGTGCTAAAAATCAAATTTCAAGTCAGAACAATTCCGAAATTAATTTAATTTTAAAAAATATTGAAAAACAATAGGTATCATGTAAAAGTACTGCTGAAGAGGTTTCATTTGAATGGTCACATCATAGGATTTTGTTGACAGACTCAAAAGTTAGAATAACACTATGTGTCTCCATAATTGACTCTGGGAATGAAGGGGAACATGTCAGGTTTTGTTTAGGTAATAGGAATTTATCACTTCTGATTCTGCTTTATTATTTTTTTTTCCAATACAGCCATCTCTCAAACTGAGGATTATTGGCCAGCCGGGTGGTCAGAGTGATGTTATTAAATGCAGAATTTGCTACCAGGCTCTTGAACAAGTTTACATTTGCGGCCTGGGAAAAAAACAGAGTCTGGCAGAGAGTTCCAATCAGGAAAATAATATAGTTCTTGGGTAAAAAGAAAGCCTTATTATAATAAGAGATTCTGTATTGCAGATTATGGGGAGGTCAGCGAGTGTGCTTTGATGTGTTATATGTAACATCGTAGACAGTACCACAAAACTAGTTAGGTTTGCAAATATACCAGTTTTTTTTTTTTTTCATGAGTGAATGAATGAATGAGTGTTCCTTATACATTGTAAATTCTAGGACAAAGTTCTCTGAGGAATCTCAATATTTCTTATTTTACTTTCTACCTTTCTTTGGAGGCCTTCAGCAATGACAAAAAATGCACGGAGACCAATGTTCATTCTCTGAAAGAAGAAGTCCAGTCAAACACACAGTGCATATAATTATACCTCTGGGACTGTATAGTAAGAGTAAAAAGAGTGAAAATTCAAATATGATACCTCTGGACTTATCTGCCGTGAAGTTCTCCCAACACTAAGCAAGTCAAAGATGATGTCATGGATAGCGAAGTCAAGCTTTTCCTAATAAAAACAATGAAGAGTGAATTGAATTTTTTTTAACAAAGCAAAAAGTAGTGGAAAGGATTGCCTTGAACACTTTGTACATGTAGTGGATCATGTTACTGTATATACTGTACAAGTATATGTAAGACATTTTGCCTTTCTCTGGGGTGACTGGAAAGCTAAAGACTGACAGTAGTCCTGGGAGATAGGGGGATACAGCTGTACCAACTGAGTATGTTCTGCTTACAAGGATATGGTTTTCAAACAGTCTAGTCTGGGATAGGGCATAGAAATCAAAGTGTTTTGGTCTAGCATACAGATCATTTCTGTTAAACTGATGAGAGGAAAAAGAAACAAGCTGCAATGGACATTTATTTAGCTCATGCATCCTCAACCATAAAATTAAATAAATTAATATATTTACAAGTCCCTATTCCCTATTCCCTATTCCCTACATGGGGAAATGGAACTCGAATGATGATCTACAGTGTACTATATTGTATAATACATGTATGCATAATTATACTAGAAACAACACCATCATCTGCCTGGCATCCAACTTGGAGGAAATTAAAGTAAAGGACTGATGTATGGCAAGGATCGATTCTACAAGACAAGTTATTTAGTGTACATTTTAAAGAGTGCCTGTCTTAATTAAAGGCAGTGTTCTCCTTATCAGGCGGTAACAGGTAAAATTTACCGCTTGAAGCAACATTTTTTACTGCCTGCAATAATCACTTGGAGGTTTTTGAAATTCAACAAAGTGTTTATTCTATAATAGAAAATTATTGTTGTGTAAGGAATGAATTATAAAATTGTTGTAAGTTGTTTTACCTTTGAAGGTCGGAGGTGTGCATATGTGAATGTGTCTAAAATAGGTCTCTAAATGAAGGAAATGGGGTATCAGAGAACCTAGCTCTGCCCCCTAGGAAAGTGAGCCTCAGACGCACACTTTTAGTTTAACCGGTTAGGAATGCTCCCTTACCTGCTGAGCTAAAATTTAGGGAGAACACTGAAAGGGGTGTCTGTTTTAAGAAGGTTTGGCATTTTGGGTTGAGAAAAACATACATTTTGAAAGCAAGCTGTCTTGCCATAAAAAAAAAACCTTGTACAAACAGCCTGTCAGGGGTACTGTTTTTTTTTTTACCTGAGAAATGAACTGTATGATCTTCACAAAATAATTCAAAGGGGCTTCCCTGGGAACAACAGCACGTGAACCCCGAGGAAAGAGAACATCAGTGATGCTTCGCAGACGACTAAAAACAAGCAAAGAAATAATTTAAAATAAATTATGTACTGAAAATCAGGAGAAAATAAATGTCAAAAAGGTGTTAAAAGGTTTTATTACGACAAGTATAGTATGTCAAGCAGGGCTGTCATTAAGGGCCATCGCCCGTAGCATCTGTTATGGGTGAGTGCACTTGATGAGACCTTGATGTTACGGGTGATCTTGCCTGTCATAGGTTAAATTGAATGACGAAGTAACAAGATTGTAACAGGTGTTAAGATCAGAGCAACGCCCGTCTCAAATCTTAATGACAGCCCTGGTCAAGTATATCATAAATGAAAATTATTTTGAAGAAATCCCTAAATTTTGAGTTTGTGGAATGTATATTTTTATTATACCTCACTGTTGCTGTGTTACTCTCCCCCTTGATTCTGACCATGTACACCCTATAAAATAACACATTTAAGTTATTATTGCAAAAGCCAACAAACCAGTGAAAATGCAAGAAGAACATAATAGACAGAAAATATACACATTAGAGTACTCTTGTGTTACATGTTCATTCAGTCAATCAGCTACTGTACATGTATTAGAGCCGGCAACTGCGGGGATTAGACGACCGCTAGCTTAGCCCTTTAAGCCCTAAGAGTGATCAGCATCAAATTTCTCCTTGTAATATCAATGCCTTATCAATCAAAAAGGTCATGAGAATTAAGGACATGATCACACAAGATGAATTCTCTTGATATCCAAACAATTTTTCCCCACTACTTCTATAGGAAATGTATAGGGACAAGGGATGAGAATTTGAAAATGACTAAAGGCCACAACAGCCATGAGATACTACAATGTATCTTGAGTTTTTGACCACCTGCTTTCCTGTACAGCAAGCTACCACAAAGCTTAATGACAGCTATTATTATAACAGCTATATACTTGCATCTATCTTACCGTGTATGATATACCTGCCAACTTTTCCTAAGTCAAATGTGTGAGATTTTGGTAGCAATAATACCTGAATTGCCGAAAAAAATTTACAAAGACAGGGCATCTGACAGGATGCGGTGATGCGGATCCGCATAATTCTCTGATTTCCGCATTCTCCGCATCTTCGGAACATTTTCCGCATAAAACTGAAAAATTTGCCCAATATTAGCGACAAAGCAGCTGCTTACTCACAAACATAAAAGCCGAGGAGATTGATTATTTTGAAGCAGTTTTTCTTCTAAAAATCGTCGAAAACGCGCCGATTCGTTCGCAAGCGATTTTTAACCTCCAGGCGTTCCACGCATCTGTTGGCGATGAGCCTGGATACTAGTTTTGTGGTTAGCCTGGTTACTAAGGCTAACCAAGATGGCCGCTTGTTTACAGACTCTTTTCTTTGGCTTCTTTTGTTCGTTTTCGGTGTTCCTTCATTGCTAAAAGCTTCAAAATGTTTGACAAAGATAGCAAGCACTGTTTTAACACAGGTATTTTGACAATTTGAGGCTAAATTTTACCATTTATAAACAACAACGCTCACCTTCATGCGTTACATGTTCGATGCAAATTAGAAAGGCCCAATTATCACTGTTATAAATTGTTCAAATTTCCGCATAATCCAGCGTGTTTTCCGCATAATCGACGCATCTGCCTGCATAATATGCCCTCAATATTTATTTTCCGCATATTTTTTCATTTTTTTCCGCATCCTATCAGATGCCCTGCAAAGACTTCCAAACATTGCCAAATATGTTCCGACGACTTCTGAACATTGCCGATGATGCTCAGACGACTTCCAAACATTGCCGAAGATGTTCAGATGATCTTCGAAGGTTGCTGAGATTTCTGGAATTGTGAGTCAGACGTGAGAAATTTTCGTGTATGCATGTGATTGATGTTTTCGATCCACAGGCACGAGACTCACGCACATAATGCTTGAAACATTTCCATGCAAAATAATGTCCTTTAGAGGTTTCATAAAGTACATGTATACAAATACTAACCACACTAATCTATATAAGCACTCCATTGCTACTTTCTGCATCTTTACATCTCTTTGCTGCAGGCAAGATTGAGAGTGAAAATTAGTTTTATGTAAAAGCAATGAGAACAACATTTCATGAATATTACAATTGTTCTTGCCAAGTTTCAAGCAATATTTCACATCTTTCCATGAGATAATTCGCCATAAAAATTTATTAAGCCTTTCAAAATTGTGAAAAAGCAAACAATCTATTATACGAAATATTTCAAATAAAAAGTCAGGTAGAACTGTGGTACAATGTGTTGGAACATTACTTAACATAAGTCATGATTGGTTTTGGTTTGAACTCTTATTAGTTGAGAAAGTGGCACAAGATTTTTTAGCCAATCACATGCGCTACAAAATTACTTTCAATACTGAAATAAAAACCACTACATATTTATTTAGACGCTGAGTAATCAAACAGATACATTACCCTGAGAGTTGCCAGGCACATGCTCAGGAAACCTGGCCAACTGCTGAGGAAAAATGCCTTCTGGCTGACACAAAGTAACACTGTCACAAGAGGAAACATAGCCTGCAAACAACAACAGTAAACATTTAACAGTTCATGATTCTGTTATAATAAAGGGACAGTGAATTTTCAAGAATGTGCAGATACATAATTATACTAGTAGTATAGGAATGTGCTGTGCATGCAGGGTATGGTTTTTTGACCTTAATGCATAAATGCAGTATGAATTTCTGACTTGACACTGCATGTACTTTCATAGACAGGGTGTACAGTATCCGATACTTCCCAAACATTTTCTGCAGTGTAACCCTGCTTTTGACAAAAATAACATTAGTGTTGACCATACATGTAATGTAGATCATTGTTGGAATCAAAATTATTGCCCATGGGTTCAATTCATAACTGGGGTAGGGAAAGTGTGAAATTTTTGCCATAAAAAGTGTCATGGTTTGACAGCCTGGGAAGCACACACCTTCCTAAACTTGAGAGATGGCTCTGGATATGTAATATACTCAGATAAATATAGATTAATACATTATATAAATGAGAGGTTTTAGTCAAAAGTGAAAGTTTGGTTCTGACAAATTAATACATGTAATGCACAGTGTCTAAAACCCAGAAACCTAAAGAAAAACATCAAAGGCTCCTATCTATGAGCGAGTGAGCGATTAAATGAAATTTAGCCCCACTGCTATTAACTCTTTCAAAGTTTCATATATTCATGAGTTAAAAAACAACAGGTGATTTTGGCATCAGTACTTTACAACATTGTAGGCACAATAAATGGAAGAGATATGGTTGAAATGCTTGTCAAAATAATTATAATTATAACATACATGTACTGTATAATTATATAGAACATGTTATTTTTATGCCTGGTGGCATGTACTGAAGCTTAACCACTAACCTGGCTGTGTTTGGTCTTCTTTATGAGATCAAATGTATGGTGATACATCATGTCGACAAAGGTCTTGATAGCAGGCACATTCAACTCTCTGTTGGCACCTGCTGCCACGGGAAGAAGAATTTCCACGAACATCAGAGCAAATGCATGCTTCACTTCCTTGTCCCTGGAATCTATGAACATGCCAGCACACTCCTGCAAATGAAGGAGAGCTTACAACATTGCCATAGCTTATTAACAAGACTTTCAAGACAAAATTATGTCAATTTTTGTGCTTGGACACCTTGTCTGAGTATAAATAAATAAAATAAATAAAATTAGTCACGACTGACATTTTTAGGATTTTGTATGGACAAATTGTCCAATGACTGAGTGTTACACATGTACATGTATTTCCAGCACTGCACCTGTGCGCGGCCCTATACATGTACAAAACTGTAGGAGAGACTTCCATACCCAGATTGGGCTCACTACATGTAGTCAGTGATCTCAGCTGTAACACACCTATGATGGTCCCCATCATTATAGCCATGGACTGCAAAGATCACGTCAAACCCATTCAACTGTTGTCAGTGAAATCAGGGGAAAGGCAAAAGGGAAAATTTCACCAGAAACAACAAATTTTCTCAAAATTGCAGGGTCTTTGTGAAGAGACTTTTAAGTTGAATGTTCATCCATCTTTATTTAGCTGAAAAGTAAGTAACTATGTCAAAATACTGCCAAAGAATTAACTGAACTGTCAGTACTAAGTCTAATACAATATCTACATCAAACCAATGGCCACAATAAAGATTTTAACTTGGACTCTTACCCACCTTCATAAAATTGAAAGACTCTTCTAATTCTTCAACCGGAAATAACTGAAAATTAAAAACCATAATACATAAATCATAATTAATTTAAAATTTTATACCTTAGTTACTATACAGTCATGTTAATGTAACTGTATGCAGTGATTTGAATTTCATGCAAAATGATGCCAATAATTTATGTACCTAGATGAAGTAATCAAGTGTGAGTGTACAACACTGTTTTTAAAGCTACATTTTAATCAAGAATAAGAACAAAGCCACGTACCTTAATTCTTAAATATTTCATCCCATAAATAATATTCACAAAGGAAGAAGGATTATTCTGGTGCTCTTTGAACTCGGCAACAAATCGTTTGCGAACAGGAAGAAAACAGGCATGAGCTAGTGTACCAAGGACCTCAGCATACAGCGCTGCAGTAAGCTCCCCATTGGCAGCAGTAGGAGATGCAGCATAACTGTCTCTTTGTTTAAAATGCCTGAATGCGAGTGATAGAATGTACTGGATATACTCATCATTTACTGGATGAACAGGCAACTAGAAAAAACAATTCACAAAGTTTAAAGCTGGAATTATCACTGGTTATATGAATCTACTGTACATACAGCTAGCTGTATGATGTAAAAACAGTACCCAAAATGCAGTTCCAGAAATATGACCTCTCATGCAACAATGTTCACTGATGGATATCCATTCAACGACTAAAGATTTCAAGGCTTTGACTTGTAACTGCTCCATAAAATGAAACAATGAGATTTGTGAAATATTTTTGACTAAAATTTTGCAAAACCCACAGTTTTGAAAGATCATTTGTGACCCCTAGTAAGCTATTTTGTAATTGCAAATTCAGTGAGAAAAAGTACATGATTTGTAACCGAAAATGAATGAAATACAGCTGTACATGTATTTAAATCCCTTTAGTTACCTGTTTAAGAACCTCAATAAGCACTAGGCAAAACAAGAAGTCCACAGCAAGCTGAAAACAAAAATGACAGATTGATAATTCATACATGTAAATGACCAATACTTAAAGGAGTTCACTCCAGACAGCGCCCTTTTGTGTCCACATATTAGAGAGGTCTGTATTATATACATGTAATTAATAGAGAATTCAATACAATTTGTAGGGATTGTATGAATATTGAATTTTGGTAACCTAATTCACTGCACGAGGACAAAGAACTGCCTGTAGTAGAGAGGTATCTGCATTATGGGGGTGTTCATAAGCAGAGGTTTAACTGTAACTGCACACTTTATCAGCTTTCTCAAAATGTTTTGTGCCAAAGACTGCACTGTACTGATTGATGACTGTAGGAGAAGGCTAGGATTTCGGGACACAGCACACAGTACATTTTCCAGCTGGACAGAGGCAGTCACTGCTTTAAAGGAGGCAGCTGATTGAACCTACAGCCTATTGCTTTGAAAAGGCAGAACTATATTCATTTAAATGCATGTCTCAAAAACTTAAAATGGCATCATACACTTACATCTCGCCTTTCTGTGAGGTGGTCCCTGGCAATATGGAATTTACTTTGCATCTTAGGAGATTCACCACCACTATAAAAATATATATAATATATAAATATATAAATAAAAATATATATTATGAGAAAAACATTCATTATATAATACATGTATGTACACATGTAATAATACTAGTAACATCAAGTGATACAGTCCATGTTTTTGTAGAATACATACAGCTGTAATTAAACAGAATTGAGCAAAAGTAACAATGAAAAGAATTCAGATGATGTTTCCCTAAAAAAAACCATGAGATTGAAAGTCTTGTCATGAGGCTGTGAGAAGAGATAAAAAATTGTGAGACTCACAGCAAAATCGTGAGAGTTGGCAGGTCTGTTCTTGTGATTATATGGTGAAAATGAAAATTTGCAAAGCAATATGAAAATTCACAGAAGCAATTTTTTTTAATCACCAATACACCTACGTAGTGCATATTTTCCAGCCATTTAAATGAACAACATCTGTTGATCTTTGAAATGCTGAACCATGTATCATAAGCTTAAAACTATTACTGACTACAGTACTCCATGGACTATACAATTTAATGAGAATCCTACCCTTTTTCATGATTTTGTATAAACAAATTCAATAATAAAGAAATACAAAAATGCACCGCGTGCATTAATATTTATTAAAGAAATAAAAAACGCGCCGAGTGCATTACTGAGTTATATAAGCACGCAGGAATTTTTAAGAACACGAGAGAAGTGCAGCGAAGCATGAGCCAAAGGCGAGTGCTTCTCGCACTTCTCGAGTGTTCTTAAAAATTCCCAAGTGCTTAAAAACTCAATAATGCACGAGGAACAAGTTTTTTTATTTCTTTTATAAAATATAAACGGTCATAATGAAATTTACGTCACGCGCATGCTTTATCGAGTTTTATAAAATGCTCAAGGAAATGCGCGCGCTATGATTGGTCAAACCGAGTTCATTATAACTCGATAAAGCACGCGCATGACGTAAGCTTCATTAAAACCGTTTTCATTTTATAAAAGAAATAAAAAAACTTGTTCCTCGTGCATTATTGAGTTATAAAGCACTTGGGAATTTTTAAGAACACTCGAGAAGTGCGAGAAGCACTCGCCTTTGGCTCGTGCTTCTCTGCACTTCTCTCGTGTTCTTAAAAATTCCCGCGTGCTTTATAACTCAATAATGCACTCGGCGCGTTTTTTATTTCTTTAATAATGAACTCGGTTTAACCAATCAAAGCGCGCGCATTTCCTTGAGCATTTTGTAATAGTTATACAAGCACGAGGGAATTTTTAAGAACACTAGAGAAGTGCAGAGAAGCATGAGCCAAACTTCTCTGCACTTCTCTCGTGTTCTTAAAAATTCCCAAGTGCTTAATATAAATGTACATGTATAACTCAACAATGCAAGAGGAACAAGTCTTTTATTTCTTTCATAAAATAAAAACGGTTATAATGAACCTTACGTCACACACATGCTTTATCGAGTTATAATGAACTCGGTTTAACCAATCATAGCACGTGCATTTCCTTGAGCATTTTATAATAACCAATAATTGCTGTACATTACAACTTATTACTGTTCCATACCCCTTAGGTCTTGTGATGTTAATTTTGCTTTTATGTCCATCTGGTGAATCTGCTTCACCAGTTTTGTTTTGCTACAGAAAAAAAATACCACAAAAGATTGATGAAAAGGTGTTGTACACATGTACATATAGTACATATATACATACATATATAGTACTATACTTAAAGAAGCAAATTCTTATATTAATATTGACGAGATTATCTCTCAAGTTAAATCAAAAAGTAATTAATTAATATTTTCACAATTCTCTTTCTTTTATTTCAATCACTTGTTTCTCTTTTTTTTCCTTTTTGTTTCTTCTTTTTTTTTTCTATTGTTTGATCCTTTCTTTTTACTTCAACAAATTGGTGTGTGTAGCGATTTCTAATCATGTAATTAATTTCACTGGCCTGCCAAGATTAGCTTTTGCTACCTGCAGGCCAGTATTATAAATTCCATAATAACTAACTAATAAAGATTTTTGTTGTTGTTGTTGTTGTTGTATTATGTACATATCTTATAAAAGTAACAGTAAAATTAGTTCATTTACAGAGTTAAATGACTGTATACACTGGATAGCGTGCAATACTTATTTTATCCACTATATTATTGATACATTTTCACAATCTTACCTGTTTCTCATACCACTTGAACAAGGTTTTAAGCAGAGAAGGCAAACTATATTCTGCTACAATATGCAGTGAATTCAGCAGCTGAAATATAGCATTCAAACAGAAATCTTATCAGGAAAGCATTATTTTGAAAAATAAGAAACATACAGTCTCTTTACTACTCTCATTCCATTTCCCTACTGCCCCTGCACCCAGTAAAAAGGCATCAGTTTCTGACTAGTGATAAGGCGGGGTCACTTCCTCTTTGGGGAGCAAAGCCACTTTATCTCTGGGTGTCAGTTACTCACTGGTGAGAACAAGTCAGCTCCTCTATTCGGGAGGCTTTGCTTTAGCTTTAAACTGTAGACTAGAATCTAGTCGAGTTCATAGGCGCGGAAAGCTGCAAGTAACTAAGATTAACTTGCTGTACCATGTTAATTTGTTTTTCTCAGGTGAGACCTGGTGACTCAGGAATCCATTTTTTCCATTGAGAAGGGGGGGAACCTTTCTTTCATGAAAATGGCAGCCATAAACTCAAGATGGCCTCCCATGGTTGTTGTCCTTTAGTCATTATCAATCTTTGAGTTGCAGGTGATCTTCCCTGCAGCTACCAGCCATAAAAGTCAGCTGCCAGATACTAATAACAGCCCTGAAGTGGATGAGGGTCTTGCAGGTGTGTTTTTTAAGGAATCAGTTTCTCTCTGATACAGGTGTGTAAGAGAGTGTCAGTTTCTCTACATAATGTATGGTGAAAGGGGATCCATTTATCTTCAGTAACAGGGGAACAGTTCTGTCCTGGGGAGAGGGGATCAGTTTCTCATTAGTTATAGAAGCTCACTTGACTTCTGGTGACAACAGGGGCCAGTTCCTCTCTGACAAGAAGGATTCAGTTCTTCTCTACTGAAATTGATTGGTGAGTCAATTCCCAACCCCCCTCCTCTCTGGCAAGATGGGGACAGTTCCTCTCTGATGAGAGGACTGATTCTGTTCTGGAAAAACTGGGTTACATGTAGTTCCTCTGTGGCAAAAGGTCACTTCCTCTCTGATAAGATTGATCAGTTCCTCTCTGAGAAGAGTGCACCAGTTACTTTCTGGTGAGAGTCGGGGAATCAAAGGGGCAGTTCCCCTCTAGTAAATAGACTGCACTTCAAATATTTACCTGATCAAACTGAGCATCTTCTCCTCTTTGAAGAGACTTGGACAATGGCCTTTCCTATAAAAAAATAAATACAGAAAATGCTATAAAAGACGGGTTGCTCACAAGTACCAACTTACAGGTTAGATAATACAATGCACCTGCAAAATGTAAGTTGACGTAATATTTCAAAAATGAGTGCGAGGGTTTCATCATAGGTTCCAAACACCGAGAAACGTATGAAAGCACGAGGCCGAAGGCCGAGTGCTTTTATTGTTTCGAGGTGTTTGGAACCTATGATGAAACCCGACGCACGAATTTTTGAAATGACTTCTCTAATGAAACAATACTAAATCAGTACGTAGTGTTACATTTTTTTATTTTTCTTTAAAATTCCATTGAATGTATGATCCGTTGTATTCAGTCGGCATTCATTGTATTTGTAAGCTTTTCTTTTTAACTATCCAATAGTTTCGCATTGCCCCAAATTTGCATTCCAAGAGTATTGTCGACAAGTAGTGATTTACATATCGCTCTTGCCATGGCCGAAGGAAGATTTCGCTCCCCGAGAACTATCGAGGAAGAGGAACTTTGCGTTGAGAGAAGTGTACAAAATCACCTGTAGGTATTAATACGCTTAACCGTTTATTGTCCAATATGTGCCAGGTTGCCAAAATCAAGCGAAAAACTGCGCACTGTTTGCTTGCGCGTAACCTGTACCTCAACAGCAAGCTAAAACGTTTCTCCGAATGTGGATACTATGCCAGTCTGTTTCGGTGACTTTAAGAAATGCACTGTAAACTGTAATTTCAAATGACTTCAGCTCAGGGTCAGTTTGTAATTTGAAATGTTTTTCCTGGCCATTGTTTATTAAAAATTAATGATTCATGTTAAGCTGCGTTTGAGTAATCTATGAATATGCAGATTAAGAACAATTTTATCACTAGTGATGAAAACGTGATGAAACACTAGTGATTTTCAACTGGTGTTTCATTGAGTTTCAAACTCATCCACCTGACCCGAATGGGGCGCTCTGGTTGGTTTATAACGTCATGAATTATTAATGAGTTTGAGAAAGTCATATCTACAATCATGTAGTTATGTACCTTTAAGATATTTCCTCAAACAAGTTCAAATTCAGAAATAAGTTTTCTAACTTAGAAAGTCATGTGTCCTTTTGTAGTTTGCAATGCATTATAGGATGATTTCAAATCAGGGCCTACGCCAAAATGAATTTTATCTTTTTTTTGTGAAAATTTGGGATATTTTAGCCTGGTTGTGACTCTTTCACTTTAACTGTCCTTGCATGTACTTTAGCAAGAAAGTGTTTTCTTGACTAAAAAATGCAATTTGTAAATGAATGACAAAATTTGACACAAGGCAGTGACGCCCCCAGACTATGAAATAATCTTAAATAATCAAATAATCTTTTTTTCAGGATGAATGGAACTCGCTCTCAACATTTCAAAACAATTCTCTTGAAGACATATTTGAAATTGCTACAATTCAATGCTTGAATTATGCTCTCTTGAAATTAATGCAAAATAATGCATAAATTGCATTCCTACATTTTTGGAAACTATGATAACCATTTCTTCCTTTTGTTTATTTATTGTATTTAATAAGAGTAGTAGTAGGAGAAAACAGGAGTCTAATATCAACTATTATATAACCACCTGTCAATTTCAAAAAGATATTCATATTGATTGTAAAAATACATTGTGCAATGATATTAGACTATGGACAGCAGTAATGATGGTAAAATATTCTTATACCAAACTTTGATACTTTGAACTTTATAGTCAAACTTTGAAGGATAAAATCCTACATATACACGTATGTGTGACTATTCGAATGAAAGCTACTGAAGAGAACTTTCCTGTAGTGCTGTTTATTATACTGTACAAGGTGGCCCTAACTTTTAAGTCTGTCAATGAAACCCTAAAGTGTGACCATTCAAATGAAAGCTACTGAGCAGTACTTCCTGTGCGCATGTGGTGCTGTTTATTATGCTGTACAAGGTGGTTCTAACTCTTGAGTCTGCCGATGAAACCCTTTAGTGATGGACCATTCAAATGAAAGCTACTGAGCAGTACTTTCCTGTGATGCTGTTTGAATAATATTGTGCTGTACAAGGTGGTTCTAACTTATAAGTCTGTGGATGAGGAAACCCTGAAGTGTAACCATTGAAAAGGGCTACTGAGTAGTACTTTCCTGTAGTGCTGTTTGACATGTGCTGCGCAAGGTGGTTCTATCTTTTTTGTCTCTGGGAAATATCTTACAGTTTGACCATTCAAATGAAAGCTCTGAAGCAGTAGTTTTCAATGGTGCTGTTTATTGTTTAGTATTTAATTTACAAAATTAAATTTGTAGAACTTATTCTTGAATTTTGATTTTAGCCCCTCTTTGGAGTGACAACTGGCATCACTGATTATAGAGTGATTTTACTTAACCCATGAAATATTTAGTAGAATAGCGTGCACTATCACACACTAATTGTTAGATAGTGTTTCACAGGTTTCGTAAAACCACTCTAACTGTGATTTTTTTGTAACCTTGAGTTTTTTTTGAGGTGTTACTGTCAAATACATGTACTTAACAAAATTGATAAACTTTTGGGACTTCATTGAAACTGGAAATAGCTTATATGGACTATCAGCGTTGCTACAATCACTGCTTACTGCTGCAGTGAGCTACATTTGTACTTGATTGACGATCACTCATGCATACCCAGCACCTTGAGCAATTCTATAATTAAAAATCAGGCCACACACATGCAAACAATAAGAACAACACAAAGTACAAACAAGAATCAATATCACAGGTCAGGAGACCACAAGTCATGTGATCTCAAAACGAAATGTTTAGCCATAGTAACATGACACTGATAACTAGTTTGATTTCTTGATGATTATTTTTATGATCCTGTCTTTCTATTTAAAGCTTTATAGCTGATAAATGATATCTGGCGTTTCACTTGCTCTACAGTCATGAATAAACTGTGGTGACAGTTGCTCGCACGAGCTAAATAATGCAAGGATCACAATAAGCGTGTGGTTGGTGAAGTTTATTTGTCATGCTCGAGTAATCTGTGTACATAAACCTAAGAAAAACACTTTGTATTTCCATCTAAGTGACGAGATTATTGAATTTTTGCACAGACAAATATTCAAGAAACAGGGGCTTTCTAGTATGCAAGCTAACTGCGAAAAGCTTGTTTTGTGATGGCATTAAAGTGTGTTGCAAATGACCTCCTAAAATGATAACTCGTAACAATACAACAGGTTCGAAAGCACTCACGAATCGGGATCAACTATTGTTACGCACAGTGGGAATTTTTCCGACACATAAGGCGCAAAACCGATCAAAATTTAACTGAAAACACCTTCATTTAATCTGAAAACGGAATTCTCATCATAATTGAAATCTATCAATTATTCGTAAATCGGACACCGCCGATAAGGTCAGTTATAAACATCAACACGAGCTAGGGTAAAATTTGCGACCATACACGTCCGTACGTACACGTTGTTTTCCTTTTTCGGATTTTCCTGAAAACAAAACTAATGTATTGAAGCCTAAAATTCATACGATGACTCACCAATGGTTCGCTCAAAACAGTTTCGATCTTTTTCTCCGCGAGAACAGTAAATTCCGCAAACAAAGTCCTTAGAACAAATTCTCCAGGGGTGACATCAGACGCAGTGGTGGAGGTTTGTCGGTCAGCAGGCTGTCCCCAAGGCAAAACAAAGCTGTTTTCCAGTGCAATGGAAGCTCTGACATCTTCTGAAACTAAACATTTAAGTTTTTAAGCTTGGTCCATTGATCTCGTGAATTTGCTGACAAGGCAGGCAGCGAAAAAAATAATAAACGACGACAATATCGATATTGCTAGCTCCGCCGATCACACGGGGACAAACACGAAACATCCACCTACATAGCGTAAACTAAATGAAAACTATTCACCAATGTCCATTATGAGCTTTAAGTACGGCGAGAATTAGTCAAGTTTTTTTGACTTGAAGAATTCGGCTTTAAAATATTCTATGACAATATTTAGAAGCTAAAAACTTCAAGCTCGACGGCGGCGGTTACGAAATAAACGGCAGATCTTGACAAATAGCTAACGCTTACCTCGATTCTCAATCTCTGCCATAGTTTTTAAGAGTTGATTCGTTCTTCATGGCGTCTCGTAAATCGCTGTCTTGTAAAACATACAAACTCGAAGCTACTGAACATCAAAAGCCGGTCCCAGTGTATCACAGGTGCGTCTGATTTCCTGCGATAAATCAACCAAGCGTTTTAATTCGCTGCAGATTAATCGATAGACGAAATATCCCTCATTTGTCTCATGATAGTAACGAATGATTAACTGCAAATGAAAACGAAGAGCCTACAGCTTCGTCAACACTAAAATAATTCACTTCAAGTACAAAACTTGCAAAGAGGAAGCTTCAAGATTTTTTGACGCATGCGTCTCCATCATAAACAGTGGAGTGACTCAACATTGACCAATCACGTTTTAGAACGGTTTAACGTACCGCTTCCGTTACTTCCTCTTCCGGTTATTTTAATAGCGTTGTTTTTGTTGTGTACAATTTGAAATTGAAAAAGATTGTACAACACTAATTGTCACTGATTTTACCTGACAATGTTTAATAAAATCGTTACCTACTTTCATTATAAAAGGATATAAAGTATCCACTGAGAGGTCTTTAGTAAATTAAACAATGATTAAAAGCGTCCAGCGTGTAAAACAATACTGACCTGCTACGTAATGTCTAATTTTGTTGTGAAATTTTAATATCCGTCTCGTTTTTACTTGCTTTGAGCCGGATTTATAAATTATCTTTGATGAGAGCGAAATTTTTTGTAAGTTTACGTCCAAGAAAAGCCTTCTTTTTTCAGCGAAGCGTTATTATTATTAAATTCCGGTGTTTATTTGAAAAATTAGACTAACGCGCGCGGTTTCTTCACAACATGCGGCCAGCGACCTACAATGAAAATTATGAAGATTATGATTTCGGTTTGTCTCATGTTGTAATCTTGTTTGGGGAAATAATACATTATACGTTATTTTTAAACAAATTATGGTTCACGTTTCGAAATGAAAAATACAAACATACCAATGAAAACAAAATTTTAAAACATACTAAGATCACAGGCTTTGCTTGCGTGCAGTTGGTAAGCAAAATATTCAAAGCGATATCGTCATTGTCGCCGTTACGACTGGGCATGTTCCCGGAAATTTATTTTATTAGTATAGAAGATAGGTAGGTAGAATGAGTTATGAAATTTGAAATTTTTATCGATATAAAAGTCCAAGCGCTCCGGCTCTCCCCCTAAGACGGAAAATCGGCCAACGAAGGAAAATACGTAAGTGTTAAATCGCAGAATAGCATATGATCAGTGCTAAATTGGAGAATAGTATATACCGATTTAGGGGTAATATTCCTATTCCTTAACCCTAACGAGAGAAAGGTTAGGGTTTAGGAATAGGGATATTTAATACATGTACCCCTAAATCGGTATTTACTATTCTCCGATTTTTTTATAGCACTAATCGCACCACACTCCGAAAACAGAGACCCGTGCGGCATGTATTGGAAAACTGCTGCTCCGGGTAGTGTCAGTCGAGTGTCACTTTTGCTAATTGATAACACTTCACTGCGTTTTTCGCCAATACATGGGGTGAAGTTAGATATGCGGCGTCATGTTCCTCTTGTTACGGAGTAATATAATAGTGTGTTTAGTGTATGTATGTATTGTTGTAAAATTCATTAATAATTCATAACAGTTATAACCAATAAATAGGCAGTATTTGAGTCACATGTATACCTTTGTAAACCCCAATATTTAAAATCAACTGTCTGAACACGGGGAGGGTTTGAAAAAGCAGCAGGGAAAGGCAGGGGTCGGATGAATTAATTGAATAATCAATAGGATTAACTTTTCTGAAGATCTCCAAAGATGAGTCCTGTAAATTTATCTAAAGTTTATTAATCAATCACAAATTTGACATATCAATCACAAATTTGACATATCAACCACAAGTTTGATACAATAAAGAATTAACAAATTAACAAATAAAAGCGAATTGGGCGGATAACGCTCTCCATTTTCTAATTATTTGGCTACTTCACAAACAAACTTGCTCAACCAAAAGTTCAGTGGCCACTCCAACAATTTCTAACATTGCACATTGATTTTGCCGTCACTGCTTCCATTCCTCGAAGACTTTCTTCCCCATTTAGTATTGTATTGTGTTGCTTTCGGAGTGGCTTCCGACACTAGACTTGTCTCTTCTTCTTTACTCTTTGGAGAGCGAAACCGACCAGGCATGTTTCCACTACAAAAGCTCTATGAAAATAAATTGTTAAATTCAATGCTGGATCAAACTCCTATGGGACAACTCCCGATCCACGCCCACGTGATTAACATAACAAACACAATCTATTGTTTCATTTCACAAGTATAAAGATAAAATATTCGCGTGCGACCTTTTATGGCATTTTATAGCTGTAGCTGTTACTGTCAATTCGAGCGTTAGCCCATTATTTTGAGAAACAGAAAAAAATTCCCGTCCTTAGCCATGTCTGGTAGTAATGAACACGTACGACAGAGCAAGTGGAAAAAACAGCCGGTTGAGGGCATACACACAGCTGTTCGAGACAGCCCCTAAACACGAACCCTGCATGTTATAAATCTGTATGAACTTCAGTAAACAAGCTTCTGAAAGAATCACAGTGCGTGATACATGGTACATTTGTCCCAGTGGTTTTCTTTTTCTCTCCTCAAGTGCATTTCGGCTCAAGTTCATTTGAGGAGAAAGAAGCAAGAAAACCTCTAAGACCTGGCTCGATTACGGCCAGCCGCTGTTCGGGAAAATAACAATGACCGGAATCGAGAGAGCGGTGGAAATCGAGCCAACTGAGATCAGGGTTGGTCGAATACGAGAAGTTCAGTATGCTATTTCTCTGTGAAGTTAGAGAAGAAGTACCATAAATTTCCGAAAAAAAAAACATATTCTAGCCAGGTTTATCGAAAAAGCATGCAACACGCGAAAATCGACCCACAGGGTATGACTTTAATACGAGTCGTTTTGAGGTATAGAGTTTGAGCATTCTGGTCGAAAACATGGTATATTTTTCCTACCAGACTCTATTCGGGACCTGAATGCCAATGAATCAAGCGTGCGAAAAGCGGACAGATCAAGTAAACGTGATCAGTGGAGATATGAATCAACTTTTGTCAAATAAAATCTCAACAAAGCGTGACCTCCCCAACTTGGTGGTACGTGTCTCAATTATCAAAGCACGGAAGTAATATTGTATTCCTTTTGTCGCCCGCAACGGAGATTCTGCGCAGATAAAGATCTGCCAAAAGTCGACTGAAAACGTTCAAGTTAAAACGTCTTAAAATTTTCTTTCAATTGAATGTTCACACATTGGGATTGCATGAAAGAACTCAATTGTTCCTAGAATTTCAGTCTTTGACCATTAATGAAAGGTAATTGTATTTTGGCTGATTTAACGTTTCAAGGTCGATTAGGTTTCAAGTGTTTTTTTAAGGTTCACACTACGCAAACACTTGTCACCGTAACGTCAACTAACGAAAGACACGCACGATATGCCTCGTTGTCAAAGTACCGTGGCCGAGATTTGGTGCACAACCTTTCATATGAAGATGAGTTTTATTTGCATTTGAATAAAAAACCATTTTGCACCTAGCCTCGCTTTGACAACGAGGTATAACGTAACTCAGCCGTAACTCGGAAATGGCCTATTAAACCTAGGATTGACGTCATTAGATGCCAACAAAAACAGATGATCAAGATGTACTCTCGAAATAGTTATTGGTATTGAAATATAAGCCCTAGTTTTCGCCGTTTAAGACAGGACATGGGATGTTTGTTTTAGAGTGGTTTTCAATTGAGAAGGGAAAGTTATAATTTCGCAACTGTTTTGGCTTTGCATTGCAACGCTTTGTGATTGGCCAAAAACACCCGCGCCACTTTATCAACCAATCAGAAATAAAGCCAAAACCAATCGTGACTTGCTCGCACGCGTTTTCCCGCGCTTGCCGTCGGCGACTGTCGGCGACATGTAGAACTCCGTTTTCATTGGCGAGAGCAATATTGTATTGACTTTAGTGTTTCGACACTCAGGAGAAAACCGCTCACTCTAAACATTCGCGTCGGATGGCTTGTCGCATGCGACGAAATAATAGTTGCACATTCTAAAAGAGCCGTTATACTGCATAGAGTCTACATAAACGATGCACCAAAGGAGGCTAAGAGCAATTTTGCTACATAACAAAAACTGCTCTTAAAGTGAACAGCAGGAAAAGAATTTGAGTGACTCACTTGAAAAACCACTCTTGCATTCTTCAAATCACCAAGGTTACACGAAACAACAAAGTAGAAGCAACGCGTCATTGTTTTTTTTTTTTTAAATTTTATTTCATGTTAGGCGAAAAGACCCTTTGTTTGTTTGGTAACCATGCACAGTCCATCACTCAAGCAAACAATGGTTAACCTGTGCCTGATTGCGCTTGTAAGAGCCTGCGTGTCAGTCAAGTATGTATGTATGTATGAAGATTTGGACGCGCGTGGGTCCAAGCGCTCGCGCGCGCCCCCAAATGCTCCCTAGTGCTTGCCACGCAGGACGGATCCATAGGGTTCAATGAAGTGGAAGACAAAGTCCCTAAGCTTAGGAGTCTGGACAAACTATAACTGCAAAAAGCACACTACACCATCCCCTCGGTATGGCCAGAACTTACGCACGCGCACAACCATGTCACCCTGGTAGTGGCAGCTGTTTCGTCCTAGTTAGGACTCTGGGCTTTTTGCAGTTATAGTTTGTCTTAGGAGTCTGGACTCCGGATGGATATTCCCCCTGCCCCTCCCCAAAATAAAAACAAGGGAAAAGGGATGCGACCGCCTCAACCCTCCCACTGGACTATTCATAAATCTCCGCCCTTTGTTGCATCAAATTATCCAAAATTCGAATAAGCGCTTACACGCGTCAGTTTTGGCTTGTTGCTAACTTTTCGAAAGAAATACTGTAAACGCGTAGTATAAGGATATGCGCGCCGCGATCATTTTCTGCGCTGAATTTCGTGTAACACGAAATTCACGCTTGAATCACGCGTATGAACGATGGAGCATTTCAAAACAAAAACAAACGACCGCAACGTCTTTTGGGTGAAGGTGGGCTTTAAAGAGGCAATGTCACCATTTTTAGTTTATTTTAAAGAGCTAAAAAACATAATTATGAACATCAGTGGAAACGCAAAAATAATGGTACAGTTTTGTTTAAAATTACTTCACAAGGAAACTGAAACTATAAACAAGCGTCTCTGACTACAGATGGCCAGGATGGAAGTGGATTGCAACTTGAAAAAATTGGCCAATTTTTTCAAGTCCGTTCAATGTCCCGGGGGGTACTCCCTATAATGGGCTATACGGGGATGCTCCGCCCGAAAGGGGTACCTTTTTGAGGCTGGCGGTATGTGAAAGGGAAGGGATTTCACGAGTTGAACTATATGAAAGGATAGTGATTTCACGAAGTATAGGAAAGGAGTAGGGAAAACACGAGTTGAAGTATAAAAAGGGTAGGAAAGACTGCCATTTAAGTATATGAAAGGGGTACCATTTTCATTGAAAGGCATAAAAAAGGGGTACCATTTTCAATGAAAGGTATATGAAAGGGGTACCTATTCTGTCAAAAACGGTATATGAAAGGGTAAGGGTTTGGATCTTGGGGCGGAGCATCCCCGTACAAAACTTTGTTTATGTAAAAACAACAATGTAAATTGTACCTCATTGTACCTGAAGCGGGCTGGTTTGGCGAGCCGAAATATAGTCCATCTTTAAATTTCTACGTACGTGACGTTGTATCGGTCTTTGCTTCTATACTAAAAATATAAAAACCGCCGTGACATAGCTCCTTTAAACCCGTTTCTGTAACATGAAGCGACCAAGAGTATTATTACTCTCCCCTGGATGGGATGCTAGTCCATCGCAAGGTTACCCACTGGGTGGAGATAGACATTGGAAGCAAAGTTTCTTGTCAAAGGAAACAACACAAAAGCAAAGACCAGGCGCTAACCACTAGACCACCGCACCTCCCCCGTCAGGTAAGAGACCAGACAAAAATTGCAATACACGAATACGATAAATGTATATAGTTTTATAAATCGCTTGAAAACTTCTGTAATAGTAAACTAAACCCAACATCATAATGATCTGCCTCTATCATGTCTATTGGTGCGAAAATATGTACGGATTTTGTCATCGGGGCCAACACATATTTCTCAAGCACTAAAAAATTAACGTGATTGAGGGTATCACTGTCAATTATTTTCACTGAAAGCAGAACATGTTAAATTCATTAAGAAATTTTCGCGTCTCAGATATCGGGAAGTTATTTTTGTTGGCGGGGACAAATTAGGGTAATTTTACTGTAATAGAGTTATGAACTTGGGTTGTCTGATACATTGGATTTTTTGTTACATTGGGTGCCTGTTACATTGGATTGCCTGTTACAAAAAACCGAGCGCTTTCATACGACAGCTGCTTCATCTGCAATGGAAACAAATGTCTGTCTTAGCTTGTCATACAGAAACACATGATACCATAGTCAGCAGAAATACCATAGTAATTGTACAGTTCATAATCCTTTTAAGTTTGTTAAAGGAGGGTTCTCCGCCATTTAGACTGTGTTTGGCAACTCCCAATCACACTGTAGTTCCACTGACAAAACGCACTACAAACTTAACTGCTCCTCCTCTTCAGAGTTAATGGGCGAGGAGTTGGGAATCCTTGTTTCCGCTAGCCTGTTCCAGGCTCTCAGATAGTGGGGGCGAGAGAAAAATGTTGGAGCGAGCGAAGAAAAAAAAACGAGTCCCAGTCCCCACTTGTGCTTTCTTCGCGCGCTGCAACTTTTTCACTCGCCCCCACTATCTGAGAGCCTGGAACAGGCTATATTTTCGCAAAAGCTCGTCGCGTCTGAAATGCTCGTCTCTATGTCGCGATAAACGTAGAAGGAACCTTGAAACATTATCAAGTTGGAAGGGCACTTATCTGTACCTTTTGAAGAAAAAAGGTTATTTAAAACGAAACGATAACCCCAAATAGGGCGAACGTTCCGTCAAAATTTAAGGTGGCTCCAAGTAGCTTTCTTTGAGGGGTCGCACTTCCGTTTTGGAATGCGCTTATACATAATCTTACTTTAGCTCAATGAATCTGAATTTGATACCAGATGTTAGGCTTGGATGAAAGTTTTGAGCGATGCTCAACGCAGTTTTGATTGACGTTTTCGCTCTTTTTAAACTGCATTTGAATGAAAAGCTTTTATCACCGAGGAATTAGTCAGAGCTTTTTGCAGGGAGTAAAAAATTTAGTCTGAGGAATCTTTCTGTGGTAATTTAATGATAATCTATGAGACCTGTGGAATGTTTTGACCGCTTATATTTCAAACATTCCCATTTAGTGTGCTACACTGTGTAGATAATAGCGCATTTATTCGCTTGTCGCGGGTAGCCCCAAAATCGAAAGATATTTTGGAAAAACTGTTTTTCGCCATATTTGTTTACCGTTGCTATGGAAACGCTAATTAGAATAAAAGGAGCATCATCCAAGACTATCATCCAATCCTAACATCTGGTATCAAATTCAGATTTATTGAGCTTAAGTAAGATTATGTATAAGCGCATTCAAAAAGGGAAGTGTGTGTTTGGTGGGGATCAATCAATCGGAGAGCCGTGCAAAAATCATGCAATAAAAAATACAATATTAAATAAATATGGTCATTAAAATTATACTAAATTACAAATGTGATATAAACAATTTCTGGCTTGTCCGTCCTTTAATAGTATTTGATAGACTATTCCAGAGAACCGCCCCTCTGTAGTGCGGTATCTTTAATTATCCATATTTAGAAACCAATCATTAGTGACATCTAATAAAGCGGTCAAAGTGGAACGTAGGGGTCTGAAACCCGATTGAGAGTCAGAAAGTAAACCACGTTCTGTCAGATAGCTGTAAAGTTGGTTAAAAATAATTCTTTCTATCAGCTTAGTGACAGCTGACAATACAGAATTTGGTGTGTAGTTATCAGGAATGCATTTCTTGTCATCTTTGTATATCGGTGTCACTTTTGCTAATTTCCAATCCCTTGGGAAAATTCCAGTTCTAATGGAAAGGTTGATTTCCTTCTCCAGATCGCTGACGCATAGAATACACTACCACAATGGTGAGGCAGGCATAGTGCGAACACTTGCCCGACGATGGTTTAATGGATATTTAACACTAAATTACAAATATAGATAGAGTGATTTTACTTCATCTGTGAAACACTATCTAACAATTAGTGTGTGATAGTCAAAATTAAACAAAAGAAAACAAAGGAATTATAGTCTAAAAGTGCGTACTATTCTACTATTTCACAGATAAAGTAAAATCACTCTATTCAAAGAAATACATCTTAAGAAACTTTACAAGTTTTTTTTACAGGGCAATACACATTCTTTTATACTATAATATTTCAATAACTCTAAGCTGGACGGCCAGACCCACGATACATTTTATTATTGACAAAGGACTATAATATAACAATAACTCTTAAGCGCACCAGAGCCGGACACGTAAACCCTAAAAAACCAACTGTTGGAAAAAATAGGGACCGTGTACCCCCGACCTATGCAGTGGTGCTACCTTTAGGGTTTTAAGGTGTTTTTAACTAAGAAATAAACGACTAAAATATGCGGCTAAAACTGTCGAAAATAAGCCTTACGGTATTACAATAAACAACTAAGACGACAGTTAACTTGTTTGAATACAAGAGGCGGCGAGGCTGACCGTAGAATGACACAAATGTATGAAGACCCTATGAACGGACACGTTCAAACTCACGAACGTTAACCGTGAGCCCCTGCGCACTACACTAGTACCCGGTTCTCCGTACCGTGCCGGCAAAATATTAATTTATGTCAATCAAGATTATCGCAAATTACATTTTATTATGACCTAAAACATACGAATTATTTTTCTTAAGAAATTTTACAGCCCCATATAGATAAACTGGTGAATCTCTGGATTCCAGTAGCGAAAAAGCGACAAACAATTAAGGGAATGTAGGCAAGTAATACCACCAGTCTAAAAAATGGAAACTTAGTTGCTATATTGATCTGTTTTGCTAGACTTGGCAGATATTTCTAGATGCTCTTCGTGCATTGTCATGTCAGTAGTTGTAAATCCAATAACTCGCCTACACGAAAAAGCCTATTAAATCCTAACAACTATTAAACTGAGCTCTACGCAAACCCTTAAGATTACAATCCACACGAGCAAATGTAACACAAACGCGACCGACAAATCATATCTGGAGTGATAGGCTCCTTTTTCTTGACTGATCCACTAAACATACGCTTGCTAGCTTCGACAATGTTGTGAGGAGATCAGGTTGTGACTTAAATGGATACCCCACAATCAGATTTCTCAGCTCCGCAAGAATGAAAACCCCCTACGAAACCAATGTTTTCACTGAAACCGCTGATCCAAACCTGATTTTGGAGTATCCATTCTAGTCACAACCGAGAAAAACCTGTATCAACAGGGATACCCTGGGGACCGCGGGGAATAATGTCATGCACCCATTTCAACGCGGAGAACGCTGAAGAAACAGCGGCATATGAATTTTTTGTATCAGGATGTGACAGGCATTCCGAAACAAGCAAACTACCGCATGGGACGACAAAAATAATACCTTAGACTTAAGATGATCGCAGAAACGTTTATAATGGCAAAGATATATGTTTTAATGGACGGGTTCGCTCTTGATGATAACAACTGTTGCACCATATGTTGCCTTTGGATACCGCAGGTTTCGCCCCAGGAAAAAGCCTTGAGCAAATCCTGAAAAGAAAAATAACTAAAACATAAAACAGAATTAGTAGAGAGCAAAAGTATTCGTATGAAAAAAACTACGAACCATGAACATTCGCCGGATGGCTGATGTGCATTATCGGTCACAAACTAACTATGAATCACTGGCATCGGGTAGAAATATCAGTCACGAATAGGCCAATTGTGAGTGCATGCCACCGGGCAAAAATATCTGTCACAAATAGACCAATTGTCACTGCATGCCACCCGGCAAAAATATCGGTCACAAATTGACCAATTGTCACTGCATGCCACCCGGCAAAAATATCGGTCACAAATAGACTGATTGTCACTGTCACCCGGCAAAAATGTCGGCCACATATAGACCGATTGTTACTGTCACCGGGCAAAAATGTCGGTCACAAATACACCAATTGTCACTGCTGTCCGGAAACTACGCAAAATTAAGTGAAGCTGCTATAATATAACCGGCCCACGAAGGGGAGCCCAATAGCTAACTAGTGTTTCACCCCTGACGCAAAGCAACGATGCCTTCGTAAAATTGATGTCTATAACAAAACCCCAAAAATCCTTGGCAAGTAGAGACCAAAAGGGGAAAGATGGCCAATATGGAACCACCAATGTACCCTGTACCCTAGAGCGAAACATAAACCAAAAGGACGGTTGGCGGTACTACCCAACAATTTTCAACATGCCAGTCTTGAAAAAGAAGCATCTACTCCTGATGAGCCTGGATTCCAAAATCTAAAATATCCATGAGCAATATCAGGCCTTATTGGCCAAACAAGGAAATTTGAAGTTGAAGAAGAGGAAATTGGAGCTGGAAATCTATTTACTGGAACAGAGGGCAATGAGGGAGGGCCTACAGGAGCAGACTGAGCCAGTTTCTCACGATGTGATTGCTATTAGCCAAGGCTGGTTTGATTCTGATGAAAGGGAATAACATTAATTTGTCCCTATTTTTGGAATTATTTTGAAAAGCCAAGCAATATTTTTTTTCCTGTTTGGGCATTTAATTTACTTTTGAAACATTTATTCAATTAATATGGAGTTTATTAATTGTTATGAAATTGTTGAGCTGCATTGTAAATATAAGACTAAAATTGTGGTATCAACTGATGTGAGTTGATAAATTGGCCACTATAAAAGGAATTTAATAACTGGAATGACTTAGAGTGAATTAGATTGTAATTCATTCAAATGAAGGGCTATAAATGCATGAAACATTCAGTTTTGAAACTCTTTATCAATAATATGGTGGCAAATTTACTTTCTCGACTCAGTTGATACCAAACTTTTCAGTGGAGTTTGAATTATTTAATTGTTGATTGCAATATTTCATTGAAGCTGGCATAATCCAGATAATCCTGTACTAAAATTAAAAAATACATCTCTTTTTTTGTATACAGTGTATAAGGCTGATTTCAGGGTGTTTTTAAGGGCACTGAGGCATGAAATGGCATCTGCATCTACATCTACATCTACATTTAATAAGTCGGTAAAATTCGAAGACATCACACCAACTATAAAACAAACATTTAAATAAGATAAAATAAGATAAAATAAATCAACGTATAAGTGTGAGAATATATATATAAATATCATAAATTTAAAAATGAAATAAATAGGGGGCAAAAATAAATTATTATTAAATGTTATATTTTTTATGCCCCTTTATTTACCACCATTAGCATGGTTCAATTTCATCCTTGGTTCAATTTTTTTTGTCCATTGTTCTTTTCTGTGTTAATATATGATAATTAAAGTACAACAAAGGAAAATGAAAATTGAACCAAGGATAAAATTGATCTACAACATATACAAATCTACATTGCATTTTTTTATGATTCACAAAAAATTATGATGATATTTAAAACATTAGCTTTTCCTGAATTGAGATGGAAACATGTGTATTGTATTTAACAATATATTGTCAACTGCATGCAGTGACATGAAATTTGTTTAAATGTTATTGTCACTTGAACTTTTCAAATATTACTAGTAAAACTCACTTTATATTGACTACACATGGTGCTGTTTATTAATAATTACAGTGGAATCCCGATTTTTCGAACCTCCCAATTCGGCCCGGTTCAAACGCCGAACTTTTCATGAGCCGAACCTAATACCTTGAATTAAGTACATGAAAGTTCGGCATCTGAATCAGTTAAGAACGGCTATTTGAATTTGGAACGGCTCAGCCGTTCTTCCCGCCTGGCTCAGCCGGGAATTTCGGCTTTGGAACCGCTTTGATTCAGAGGCCGAACTTTTCATGAGCCGAACCTAATGCATAAAAGTTATTGTAACTTATTTTACATGCAGTTTCTCGTATGTTTACACTTTGCCTGAAAACCTCTGTCCTTTCGATTTGTTTCTCTTCAAACTGAATTAAGTTCGGCTAATTAAGTTCAGCGTCTGAATCAACAGGCGTACTTTTGCTAATTTGGGTCGGTCCAAATTCGAATTAAGTTCGGCTCATGAAAAGTTCGGCGTCTGAACTGGGCCTTATTCGAACCAATTTCCGTTTCCCTAGGCGGTTCGAAAAATCGACATTCCACTGTAATATCATAACATGACCCGTACGGCCCTGCAAGCCTCTTTTTTGCAAAACCATTCAACGTTGTACCTAGACTTTTTACGTGCCAGCATTTGTTCCTGTATTTTTTAAAAAAATGTATGATCACGAGGTACAGTGCTTTTGATTTGCATTAGATATTTGGTATTTTAACAAAAACATACACACATGGGATTTTTCCAAAGCAAAAGGAAAATAGACACACCATGTAACGAATGTTTCAAGGATATATTGAAATGAGCAAATTAAGCCTGGTTCACACAAGTGACATAACATCAGAGAACATTATGACAAAGAAAAGATCAGTTTTTTCATGTCATTATGTTGTTATGTTCCTATTATGTCGTTATGTTGTGTTGTTCACACTGGTGACATAAAACATCGATATTAGTTTAGTTTTGCATTTGTGTGACCTCGTCGTTATGTCACTAGTGTGAACCAGCCTTTGTATACATACGGCACAAAAATAATTAACCAAAAAATGTACAGCAAATGTGGTCCCTAATGGAGAGACCTTGTTGGGGCCCATTGTAGATTTCTACATCTGCAATTTCAACCAAATCTACATCTTCCATAGGCTCATTTAGAAGCACAGTAATAATTGCTGACGCAGCGAAGGAGCCTGAAGCGACTGAGCGAAGTCAGCAGATATAATCGGCAAGGGAATCAAGCCTCAAACATTTCTACCACAATGCATTGCTCTGTACCCACAAATTCAACCACAATGCCTTGCGCGCCGTGTTTCCTGCCATGTGCTTTTCTCCTGGAATCGAAGGTGAGTTCAGCTTTTGCGTGATAAATGTTTGTTTTGTAAACAAAAATTTAACTTTTAAGGCATCGACGCATACTATAGTCCTTTAAAAGGCTCTGACAAAGCTTTTGCTTAGTTTTTCTTGAATGTTTCACAAAAGAAAATCTTATTTCGTGATTTGAATGTTCGAGTAAACAACCAAGACATCACAAAATGGCGGCTTATGCACGTTTGTTGGATTTCTGACCAAATTTCTTCCTTTTCAGTACACAAACTGCTACTTATTTCTGACCAAATTTCTTCCTTTTCAGAACACAAACTGCTGCTTATAGCGAGGTAAGAACTTTTGATAATTTGTGAAGTTTTCTAATGATTAATATATAACAGTGACCGCCGCGAATGCATAAGCTTATTTCCTCCAACAAGAACAAGGTCCAACAACGCAAGGGAATTATCGCAACGAAATTTTCATTTCTTTGGTGTCGGAATAATGCTTTGTTCATTATCATTATGACGGCGCATACTGCATACTGCAACGCCGTGAAAAGTTTGAACATGACATTTGTTCATCTCGAATTGATCGAGCACATTGGGGTAATCACACTGAATGCGAATGCTCATATTCTTTACTTTACTAGAGTGATAGCCTGCTAACCGGCGTCCCTCGCCTCCATGTGAACACACTTTATGCCCAGGATTTTGCATATCCTGGTCAGGAAAACAGAATAAAACATTACAGGAAATTCATATATTTTGGTTTTGATTTCAGATTTTACAGCTTCTTCTTAAAGCACATTTGGATGGCATATTTTATGCCTCGTTTGGTCGTGTTTCAACACGCCTCGTTCATATCTATGTCTTGAAAGTGTTAAATGTATTGAAGTACAATACTTCTTTTTTCAGATAGAAGGAAGTAAAAGAAGTTGAAAGACACCTTTAAGGAAGGTGAGTTCAAAAATGGGAAATAGCTTGGAACAGTACAGAGCAACTATAGGGACACATTTTATATTCTTATCTTCCAGACATTACCAGTTGTGTATGACAGGAAGATTTTGGAGTACAATCCTGTTGTTATTTTATATGGAAGCAATCTATTTACCAACTTTAAAGGTTGTTGTTCAGAATTATAACATGATGAGATTCAATCGTCTTTGGTTGACCCAAATGTATCTCTATAAGTTCTATATACCTGAATTGATTCAGCTAGCAAATGATATAGAACTCAATCCTGGACCAGAAATATCTACTGACAGTGTAAATTCGGAAAACCCAAATAAAAAGAACTATTTTTTTATTGAACCTTGGAATACTGAATGTCAGGCATTTTGGTGTTCTGCTCTGAATTTGCCACTGATTGTTAAACACAAAAATTGTTCAGAAATGGTCAAACCCTTAGAAAAGCCTTCCAAACTGTATCGAATAGTCGGTGATGGCAATTGCTTATTTCGTGCCCTTTCTTATGCAATAACTGGGAGACAAAATTATCACAGCTTAGTCAGAGAAAAGATAGTTCAACATATGAGACATAATGGGCATGCATTACTTGCTCACATGAATGGCAGTGTGAATGAATATTTGGCCCGCACAGGAATGACAAATTAACATGTTTGGGGAACAGATGTTGAAATAATTGCAGCCTCTTCTTTGCTAGAAACTGACATTTATGTATACACCAAAGTTGGTTTTCTATATAAATGGCAAAGGTTTTCGAGTTCTATCTTATCAGGATATCCTGCCAAAAATATAGGTGGTCTCTATTTGCAAAATACTAGTGGTGTACATTATGACATTGTGCTAGATGTTGCTTCTTCTCTGACTCCTCATTCTAATCATGGTTGCAAAAGAAAACGTAATAATGAACAAAGCCATCATTGCAAGACAAAGTCTGTATCCATTAGTCAACCTTCCAAACTTGCAAAGGCTAATCATGCAGCAGATACTTCAAAGCATGTGTCTTTCACATTGAACAACACGGAGGACTTGGCCCACATTTGCACTGACAGTGATTCAAAACTGACCTCAAACAACACAATGACTACCCAGAACACAGATAGTGACAATCAGATACTTGTCAAAAGCATAAAAAACAAACAAAAGCCATTCATCTTTGCATGTTGTCACACAGAGCATCAGGCTTTTTGGTGTTCTGCTCTGGATTTGCCATAATTGTCAAACACAAAAATTGTTCAGAAATGGTCAAACCCTTAGAAAAGCCTTCCAAACTGTATCGAATAGTCGGTGATGGCAATTGCTTATTCCGTGCCCTTTCTTATGCAATAACTGGGAGACAAAATTATCACAGCTTAGTCAGAGAAAAGATAGTTCAACATATGAGACATAATGAGCATGCATTACTTGCTCACATGAATGGCAGTGTGAATGAATATTTGGCCCGCACAGGAATGACAAATTAACATGTTTGGGGAACAGATGTTGAAATAATTGCAGCCTCTTCTTTGCTAGAAACTGACATTTATGTATACACCAAAGTTGGTTTTCTATATAAATGGCAAAGGTTTTCGAGTTCTATCTTATCAGGATATCCTGCCAAAAATATAGGTGGTCTCTATTTGCAAAATACTAGTAGTGTACATTATGACATTGTGCTAGATGTTGCTTCTTCTCTGACTCCTCATTCTAATCATGGTTGCAAAAGAAAACGTAATAATGAACAAAGCCATCATTGTAAGACAAAGTCTGTATCCATTAGTCAACCTTCCAAACTTGCAAAGGCTAATCATGCAGCAGATACTTCAAAGCATGTGTCTTTCACATTGAGCAACACGGAGGACTTGGCCCACATTAGCACTGACAGTGATTCAAAACTGACCTCAAACAACACAATGACTACCCAGAACACAGATACTGACAATCAGATACATGTCAAAAGTGTAAAAAAGAAGGCACACACTTCAGGTATGACAAATACTGGCAATAAAGACACACGATACCATACAACGTTCGTGGAGGATACCGGCCGCCCTTCTTATTTGCCACCTCCTGGATAAATTTAGCAAGCCAGTAGTTTAGTGATAAAGCATCCATGACCTCCAGATTGTCCTCGACACTACACACGAGGTGAAAGTCGTAATCTTTGAAAACGCTTCCAACTTCCAATTCCGGAAATTTAATTCTTCTGGTGCTTTGCCATTCGCGAAAAATTTCCACCGCCCACTTATCTTTGTATTTCGTACTACTTGGTCTACCTTCAATGACCAAAGCACACTCTTCTTCAATAGTTCTTGGAACTCTAAAACGGGAATTAGCTGTGCTTGCATACATCTCTCACAAGCACATGCGAAAATGACTGACCACAAAAAAGTAACGACCAGGCCAACTTTGAACAATTTACATACTAATTTTGTAAACAATACAATACAACAACACAAGAGATACTTTGAGAAGCCATATCAAAAACTCGTGCTTCGGGTTTCATCAGGCGTTCCAAACACCTCGAAACAATAAAAGCACTCGGCCGAAGCGGCCTCGTGCTTTCATCTGTTTCTCGGTGTTTGGAACGCCTGATGAAACCCTCGCACTCGTTGTTGATATATTACATCAAGACGAAAGCAGAGCTAAATCACATTTGTTTCATTTCTGGGACCCTTACATTCAGATGGTCCAGTTGCTACTCTGCTACATAAGAGCTAGGAGAGAGGGGTCATGGCCACTACACCTCTCAACAACTGCGCAGATGGCTTCCCATTTCTTCGCAATGGACAGAACCAATTGATGATGGTTTCCAGTGTACCTTGGGGACATGCACCAACGTTCAGTGACGGCACCCGAAATCCATCAAGAGTTTATGAACGGAGGTCATCCTGTCAGAAGGTCCAATTAGCCATTTAGCCAAGTTTGGACAGATAATGGAGCGAGCATGGATAAAAAGTGGACGTGTCCAATGGAGCTCCGACTGCGGTCGACGATTTTGAAGTTTTTTTGGATGATTTTAATGTCCACAAAGAGAAAAGATAGGTCACCAAGAAGAGAAATAAAGAAGAGGTAAATGAATTCCCACGAAGCGATTCCGACGAGGCCTTCGATGCGGTGGAAATGGCTGAAAGTTTGGGTAGCAAATTGGAAGTAATAACGTGCAAGCTGAACAAACTCGACGTCATTGAAGCCAGAATTAGCGAGATTTTCACGACGCTTTCCAGTATTCAACAGTCGCTAATTTGTCTAGAAGAGGACGTTGAGAATTTAAAAACCATGTTGTCAAAGAACTTGAAGAGAGCGTAACTTTTAATGACGAAGAAATCAGTAACTTAAAACGTGACATAAAAGGTGCAGAAAAGGAACGAAACGATCTCAAGAAACAAATTCTTTATTTAGAAACATATTCCAGGAGGGAAAATGCGATATTTCTTGGTATAGAGGAAATGGAAAACACAGATGATTCCCAGCAATTGCTTGAGGATACGAAGAAAGTTATGTATAACTTTATGGAAGAGCATCTTGACATCGAGAACCCTGAAGGAAAAATTGAATTCCAATGAATTCACCGTTTGGGGAAACCAAATCCAAGGAGAACTCGCCCAATAATTGCAGGATTCCTCAGGTATTCTGACAAAGAATTGGTTATGGACAAAGCCCGCAAGACGTTAAAAGGAAAAGATTTCTACATATCTGATGACATTCCAAAGCCTTTATACGAAGCAAGAAAGAACCAAATGAACAAATTCAAAGACGCAAAAAGTAAGGGATACTCTGCGTACTTCAACAAAGCCCATCCGGATAATTTATATGTAAATGGTAACCTTAACATGAATGACATCAATAACATCTACTAAATTAATAGGTTTCATAAAAGAGGCCCTCACAATTTGGACGGAAATAAATTTTGAAAACCAAATAATTTCTGAGAATTAATTTCTTGACCAAATCTTATGGCGTTCCTCACTCATCAGAGTTAATAACCGACCTCTTTTCTTTCCAGAGTGGCATAAAAAAGGAATTATAGAAGTGAAACGTCTGAAAGATGACTCAAATAATTACCTATCTTTAACTGGCCTGCAAGAAAAATACCGTTTGACCGTATGCCCTTTAAAGTACTATGGTCTCTTGTCTGCTCTTAAATGCCTCTGGAATATACATAAAAATAAATGTGCTACAAACAACTCTGAATATGAAAGCTTTCCACAAGATTGATGCGAGCCAATAAAACAAGCCCATTGTTATATAATAAACTTACAGAGAAAAAAAGCATTCTTCCTACACAAAGTCAACAGAAATGGAAAAGCGATTGCAACTTACACGATGATAAATGTATCAACTGGTGCGAGGCATACCTACTGGCCTCCAAAATGCACAAAAAGCACGAGACTTATTGAATTCCAATTCAAGTTTTCACATAGACGAACACCAAGTAATGAATTTCTACATAAAATAGGAATAACAAAACGATCCAAAATGTTCCTTTTGTGAAAAAGAACCAGATAAACTTGAACACCATTTTTGGTCTTGTCCTAAAGTTGTTTCTTTTTGGAACTTATTAATGGCTCGGTTTACCCTGTCCCAAATTATTTCAGAAAATTATATAATGAGCACATCTGTTGCTTTGGGACTGATGCCGGATGCTTTAAAAAACCATCTACAATTAAATTTCTGCTATTTGCTAGCAAGACACTATATCTGGATTTGTAAATGCAAAGAAACAGCACCTACAATCGAATGCTTCCTGCAATACCTTAAAACAATTTATGAAATCAAAGTCAAAGCGGGTGATACTCTCCCCAAAAAATGGGAACTTCTAGACACTATGGTAAGATATCTCCTCCTCTCCGACCTCCTCCTCCTCCTGTAACAATATCCTTCAGTAGAATTTGGCGAAAATGCCCTGCAATGACTGGCACAATGTTTTTAAACCCCTTTTTCTCACCATTGTTATTAACTGTGTAAATGAGTAAAGTGAGTAGTCAGATGTAAGTATTGTTTGTAAATAATGTACTTAGTAAAGCAAGTGATGTGTTAGCATAATGATGTAATTAGTGAATAAATGTAAGTAAGCTATGTAAAGTTTAATAAAAGTTTTGTGTTAAAAAAAAAGTTTGAACAGATATGGCCCCCGAACAGACTGTAAATCTGGACAGCAAGTCGAATGGAGGGATTGTGGGGATATCTTTGAAGCCCAGTGCACTTGAACGGTGGTTCCTTGCTGTTCGTGAAAGAGCGGCCATCACCACCTGTGTTAAGGCTATGTGCAACATGTCAGAATGTCAGAAGGTTAAACATTAAACTAAAGGAAAGGCAGAATGGTGCAGTGGACAGAATTCTCAACTACCAGCCTTTACCACATCGTCTGGCAGCACGTGAAACTAGAGATTTTATAACCACACTGAATGAGCGGTGATCTTATCCCCTTCTGCAAGCGGCGACTTATGGACACTATTTCGGCTTCTCAAGGGTGACCAATAAAATACTGGAGCTTCCACTGCATAACACAATTATAGCCATTGTAGAATTTCACATGCCTTTACATGTACAGTAGAATGTCTTAGTATGTCCAAAATAAACAGGATAATTTTTATGAGAGCAAAGCAATTGATTTCACACTACTACAGTAACTGCTGCTGCTTTGACCTAATTTCTTGCATTGCAAGCACTTTGCAGCATTGCAGTATTGGCAAAATCAAGCATACATTGTTTGTCTCATCTTCCTCTTCTGTTCCTGTTGATCTTAAAGATTTTAAAAGACATTTTACATAAGAAAACAACGTTGCCACAAAAAATGCCAACTAATCCATCATGCATGTATGATTGCACAAAAATATGAAATGATGAACCACACATTGTATCTTGTGGCAAAATAATGCAAAATGCATGGATTTTACTTGTTATACATTTTGTATTCATTTGTATCACCGCTTAATAAAGTAATCTAGGGAAGTAATTTTCAGGACTGCTTTTACAACTTAATAGAGGGTGACCACTTAAATGCAGGTTTAACTGTATTAAATGCCTTTGGATGACAATTGTAGCCATTCATTTTTGGCAATCTTTTGTTTCTTCCTTTTTTGTAGGGTTGTAGTTGTGATCGTGATCCCCATGCTATTTGTTTGGAACATTTCAGGCTTACCAAGGCCAATTTTGGAGGGTAATTAATAGTTACTGGCTGATTATAACTTAATTGCCAAATAAAGTTGGTTATGGTCATCTTGATATCATTGTCATTATTATTTACAGTGTAGCTTATTAATAATAAACTCTCTTTTTCTGCAAGCATTTATAAATATGTAACATTAAACAGGTTGGAACCAAGTAACTTGTTTCAGATTCTATTATCAAAGTTTGTAACCTTAAAGAATATTCAGTTTGAATAATCATACACACCCACTGTAACAAAAATAATCTAAAATAATGCCTCAGCTTTATGTGCCACAAGATGTTATAGTAATTGTTATACTCCTATAATATTATTTGAAGACTTCGTTATACAACTCCTCCCCTTTTTGGACTCAATAAATTAAAGTTTAATTGTTTCTTAGATGGAAGAAAATTATTCTCACTTTTTCAGTGGTATCCGCGACGATCTAGAATTCCTACTGGAAGAGGATTTATCGTCCATAAATATTTGTGCACTCTACTGTGAGCTTAGAAATACCGAACAACTTCCAGCATCATTGGGTTTGCTTGCCTTCAAAAGTGGATTCTCTAGACGAATGTAATGCTGAATTAGCAAGTTATGGCCCTGAGAATTTCAGCAACAGGATAACAATTAAGATGAAAGGGGGCAAGAAACTGCTGTTGAAAAGCACAATGTTCAGGTGTCTTCATTCTCAGGTATTTCTACATTTTTCTAGGTATCATTTAATATATACGAGTGTGTCTCTTTCAATGATAATGCCAGTGCACTTCACGCTCACTTTATGTTAATTATATCTTTATGTTAATTATATCCTTAGCTTATTTTAATCAGTTAATGTATCACTTATTTGTCTTAGTCCTCTCTCTTCCGTACCCATACTAGGTTCCAGTCCCCTCTCTCCCAAAGGATTATGGTTTCTTGGTTCTGAGATTGAATTTCTAATAAGGTGGTGTGCATATATCGTAATATATGCACACCTTTCGTTTCCCCGTACTGTAAGTACCCTCGCGGCCGCCATCTACTTTATACATTATCTACTTTACACCTCTTAACGTTCTTTACTTTTTTACCTTTGTGCTTGATTAATTATTAATGTGTATGTTTATTTATTAAGTAGCTGTTTCTTAAATCACTTTATCTATGGTAAATATGACTGTAATTAGTACAACCCACCTAGATTAGCTATGCTATAAGCGGGTTTGTAGATATTTAAATTTTATTTCTTTAAAAATAGATCAATTAATTATGTAACAGTGTTGAAATCCAATAAACCAATGAATGCTTTGGAGGATGCTAAACTTTGGAGGATCTTGGATTTTCACACCTTCCCATTGTTCTCTGTATGGTAATGAGGGAATACTGTGCTGTGATTGGCTATGCCCGATACCACAGACCAGTACTACTTGCAATTTGCACATGTTTTTTTTTTTTTTTTTTTTTATTAGTGTTAACAACTCTTTACAATTTATAAAATACATAAATAAACAAAAAAAGTTACAAAACAACTAACAATACAAGGTTACAACTTAAAACAAGCTATTTGGATATACTTATTTATTACATATTATAGTTCTAAAAACACAGATACACAGCAAACAAAGAAGGATAAAGAACAAGTACGGGGTCAAGAGAAAAATGTTCGCTTACAGAGCAATCTTTACTTTTGTATGATCTTTGCGTCTATTAAGGGCTTCCATTTATGATAAAAAGTTGTCAGAGAGTTAGACCTAGTTGCAATTCGTTTTTCAATTTCAGCTTTACTTACAACTATGGCTTGGAACGTTGATATAGATAATGGCTCCTCTTTAACACTACAGCAATAAATATAATATTTCGCGATAAGAATTAAATGATTGATAAGTCTATCAAACTTGTCTCTTTTAAGAATTCCAAACATGATTTTGACAATGGAAAGCTCTATTGCTGAGGGCATATACTCACTAAAGGAGTCCCAGAATTGAGCAACAATAGGGCAGAGAAATAACATGTGTTTAAGGTCTTGGGTTCCTGATTTGCATAAGTAACATAAGCTATTGTCTGCTAGCTTTGTTTTGAACAACTTACTTTTTGTAAAAACTATATTATGCAGGATCTTATATTGAAACATTACTAGTTTAGTTTCCTTTGTAATAGTGAAAGCAAGTTTGTAATAGTCAGTCGTTTGTTCTGATTCAATTCCATAATCTAAAATACGTTGCTTTGACGTGGGATCTTTGAACGTGTGTTTAACAAGTTTTTGGCAATTTGCACATGTTGGTACAATCCATGTTTTGTTTGGATCCCAAAACCATTGTAGCTCCACCCATCTTTGCCCATCCCAGAATTATTTTTTCGTGGGCCAACTTGTAGTTCTTCCCAGCCAGTGATCTTTTTCCTCCCAGTGCAATAACATTTTTTTTGCATTCCGAAACCAGTTCTTTACTTTGTCATTTAAACCAAGGTAATAGTACTTTATGTATCCACGTTTACCACAACGAGGACAAGTCAGACTTGCTTTCCATTATACTCCAACTACGACTGTACTGATACTTGGTGGTTGTCTTCCCTTTTGTGTCATTTCTTTACTCTCTCTACAGATACAAATGTAATACTCTTTTGCATCAGAAAAACCCTCCTCTTTTAGAAGCAACTGAGCTGCACTCCAGTTTTTAGGCCACAAAGCAGATAGTATGTCAACATCAATGTCATCTCCAACAGATGTAAACATCGTTTTTCCATAATCTAGAATGTCTTCAAATGTTTTTACCGAAGCCTCACTACTTTCCATAACATTCATTGCATCAAGCACAGCCTTCACAATTTGTCTCAAGGGATTGACATTGTCTTCCTTTGCGACTGGTTCTTCAAAAGCGTCCATATCTTCTGGATCAGAAATCGATACTTGTTCTACCATAATATCTGCTCCTAGTTGCTCTTTGGAAAAACTTTCTTCAGCGTCAAAATCCATGATTGTAAGCTCGTCATCTGATCCATCACCTGAATCAAAACCAAACTCAAAAGTTGTCGAAGCACCTTCAGACCACAGTCAAGACTTATACCAGTGCCGCAATTCCGTGCTTCTTGTAGTTGCTTTTCCTTGACAACTCAAGCATGGGCAGTGTACACGTCTATAAGACTTCTCCGAACAATTACAAGAGGAAACTTCATCTCTACTCCAGGCATAAAGGTCTCAGTAGCAACCATCTCTCCACGAAACGTTTTCTCCACCATTTTATTGACTCCCTCTATTCCCCAGAGCTCTGCGGTTTCTTGAAAAGTTGTCCTGCTGATCAGCGGATTGCATCACGAAACTACGTAGATCGACACATGGACAAATAAGAAACGTTAGAATAATGCCGCGAAAGCGGCGGGAAACAATGATTAATAAAAACACTCAACAGAAGATGGCAGTTTCGTACTAAACGCGCCAAGAAGCATAATCCTTCATTTCTCTCGGAACGACACGAAACAGCAATGGCGAGCGAAGAGAAAAGTGATCAAAGAATGGAAAATGCAAACGAAGACAGTGCTGGCAGTAGTTCTACTGATGAAAATGGGAAGGCTGATGTTGATATTTTAGCCAAAGTACAGTCCCTATTCGGAGAAGCGATTTTTGAAGCCCTGCAAAGTAAGAAATACTTAGCAGCTGCGAATGAAAGCTTACAAGCTCTGTATTTGAAGATTACAGTTTACCAGATTTTCTTGTTTCACTTTACAGAAGAAGAAATCAATGACTCCGAGTTAATTGCCGACTTGGCTGCAAGAGAAGCTGATGCTCCTATATTTACAAAATTAGGCTTTACCTACGGTACGTTTTAAGAAAGAGTTTCAAATCGCACGCCACTTACAGCCATCTTCCCCATCTTCTCCATTGCAGATATGTCATCTATGTCGCAAGAGATGAGACAACTTTATTTGTCCAAGTAAGTTGTGCAATAATTTGGTTGTTTCTGTTTTAATGATCATAAATGAAGCGTCCTGAGCATAACGAACCCATTGTCGAATTTGTGACCTTTTGTTGTTTTTTTTGCGCTTATTTTGCCTCAGTTTTGGCATGTGACCTACAAATTAACTTCAAAACATCGTTCAGAAATTTGTATGCTAGTTTTTCCGTCATTTTAGAGAAAACATATATAAAAAAATGCAATTAACTAAACTAAACTACCTGAAGAAAGATGAGTTCTGGCTCTCTAGTGATTTCACCGTACATCGGAGCGTAGTTCCTTCAAAAACTGTATGAAACGAACTCCAAAACGACACCATTAAAAGCAGATTGGCCGTGAGACTATGCGACAGCAATACTCTTGACCAGTGCCAACAACCTGAACAAAAATACCGCTATTTACGCGCGCCTGGCTCACTTATCGATCACAAGCTTGCCACGGTTAACACATCGTCAGTAGCGTGTGTATAAGCCAACATGTTTGAAGCCCATCCGAATGACAAAAATTTACGAAAGCTTGTACCCTTTCAGATCATGTCAAAGAAGATAGCTGACCTAGTTCGCCATCTACAGGTCATTGAGCCAGTAATAGACCCAACAGAGCTCCCGGAAATTGATGCTAATGAGCAAACCAAAACCAGGGTTACAACTGAATCTCCAGCCAGCCGAGGAGGAAAAATTGATTGGTTGAGTGATGATAGCGAGACTATTAGCAGGTTTTTTTGGACACCTGGATAAACCTCCACTAAAGATTTTATCTTGACGTTTGAGGGACATACAGAGCTGAGGGACATTTACTCGAAAGACTATGCAGCAATGCCGGGATAAAATCAAAAATACCAACTGAGCAGTGCAACACAGGAGGCGTGCAGGGAAAACATAAAAGGTGTAACATGCCAACTGTGGTTGTGTTTTCGTTGTAAATAGCGGTATTTTTGTTGTGTAACATGCCAACTGTGGTTGTGGTTTTCACCCAAATGAACAACTGGATTACTTTAATGCTCTATTTATTGAGCGTCTTGAAAGACATGCACCTTTGAGGCATGTGCGTATTACCCGTCCCCCTTCACCCTGGATGGAATGTGACGAAAGTCGCTCGCTGCAGAAGAAAAGGGACAAACTGAGGAAGCAAGCTCATAGTTCTAATTCTGAGGAAACATGGAGCATTTTCAGGGCTATTAGAAATAAATTGAAATCTGCTATTTGTCATGCTCGTGTGGATTTACTACTAAGGCACTTTCCTCCAATAAACCGATAGAGGTGTGGCGCATTATTCACCGGATCCTGAAGCCAAATCAACAACCTTTGCGTCACCATCCAGGGAAATTGAATGCTTTTTTTGCCTCTACTGCAGAAAGGACTCTAAATACTAAGGCTGATCCCATTACTTCAATTCAGCAGCTCATTGATAACCTGCCCGAGTCAGACCCACATCCGTTTAGGATAAAGACTGTCTCTCATGGTGAGGTCAAACAAGTATTGAAATTGCTTCGCAGTGACTCCTTCACTGGACCTGACCAAATTCCAGTCAAATTTGTGAAATTGGTTGCAGAAACAATTGCTGGCCCTTTGACAGCTATAGTAAAAAATTGCATAAAGAAATCCTTTTTTCCACTAGCATGGAAAAAGGCAAGGATAAGTCCAATTCCCAAAATTGATCATCCTATAACTGAAGAGCACTTCCGACCTGTATCTGTTCTTCCTGCACTATCAAAGGTCTTTGAAAAACTGATTGCGAAACAGATGACTGCCTTCTGTGAAATGAAATCAGCTCTTAAAGACACTATCTCTGGTTTTCACAGAGGACAGTCAACCTGCACAGTTTTCATGGGTATTCGGGATGATTTGATCCGTGCCATGAAGAAAGGAGAACACTCATCATTATGGCCGATTTTTCTAACGCCTTTGACACCATACAATACAAAACATTGATCACGAAACTACATTCACTTTCTTTTTCCAAATCTTTTTTGTCTTGGTTAACCAATTACCTTACAGATCGCTCACATTATGTCCAGATTGATGACAGAGCATCATGCCCTCTTACCGTTCAGTTCGGAGTTCCCCAGGGTTCGATACTCGGACCCATGTTATTCAATTTATACGTTTCAGATCTACAGGACAACCTCCCAGCCAATGTTTCTACATATCAGTATGCTGATGATACAACTCTCTATGCTAGTTGCCGTCCTTATGATCTTACCCAACAAACTGAAGATCTTAACCAGCGCGCTTACCATATTTCCTCACCTATAAGCCGATCTCAGCTATAAGCCAAGACCCTGAAATTCAGAGACCTTCCAACCGATTCATGCTGCCAAAAAAAAAATGATAAAACCATCGGCTATAAGCCGAGAGCAAAATTCTCGATTGTAACGGGCCATTTGAGCGAGCGAACCTCACGGGAAACATCGGAAAATGACTCACTAAACAAAAAACCTAATGCATTACAATAAACACAAAAGAAAAACAGCGAACCAACGAATATCAATTGATCCAACGAAGTGTATAAATACTACCACGCGACCACACAAAACCATAACAGTTACCCGTAACTTGAAAAGCGTTTCACAGTATCAATCGATCAAGTATCCCTTTCACCACTACTGTCATTTTTTATCATCATGCCAAAAGCACGCCGCTCCTCGTATAGTATGGCTTTTAAAATAAAAGTCATCGCGGAAGCTGAAGCTGTAGAAAACAACTCCGAAATCGCTCGAGTATATGGACTTAGCGAGTCCATGGTACGACGCTGGAGAAGAGACCAGGCGACTATTCTTTCTGGTGAGCTGAAGATGTCCGCGAAACGTGCAACGATGGGCCGTTTCACTCCAAAATATCCAGAACTAGACCAGCAAGTGATGGAGTGGTTTTCACAGCAAAGAGAGCAAGGTAATATTTACATTTGTGATCTGAAATTTGATGAGTTTTTGAAGAGCGAGGCCGTCTTTCAGTGCGTGGGAAGAAAGGACTTTGATTGGTCAGAAATACGTTGTTGTCATGACAACTTTATAACATGTCACGAAAAGAGTGATGCAGTCACGTAATTTACGATTTGAGCTTTTTCGTGCATTTGACATTAAGATTGTTATTTTATTTTTCGCAGGTATAAGTGTGAGTGGATTGATGCTTCGCCTTAAAGCCAAAGAACTCTCTGATGATCCTTCCTTCAAAGCTTTCCGTGAATGGTACGAGAAATGGAAACGACGCCACTCGGTCAGCATGCGAACGAAAACAACTCTGGCACAACGATTGCCCGCCGACCTCGAAGAGAACATTGTGCAATTTCATCGCTTCATCATTGCAGCAAGAAGACGTGTTGATTACCCTTTATCCCGCATCTACAATATGGATGAGACACCCATGCGTTTTGAGCTTCCATCGAACCGAACACTCGAATTCAGTGGGAGCCGAACAGTGCCAGTAAAATCTTGCGGAGCAGAGAAGCGTAGCTTCACCGTAGTTCTTGCTGTTGCTGCTGATGGAACAAAAGTGCCCCCGAAGGTCATCTTCAAAGGCGTCCGGACGCCAAGAGACCTGGTTGTGCCACATCCTCTTCGAGTTTCCTTCCATAAGAAAGGATGGATGGATGAACAGGGCGTAAAAGAATGGATTCGACAGAGTTTACCACGTGCTGAGCGCTCCCTTTTGGTGTGGGACTCATTCCGAGCTCACTTGACCGATTCCGTGAAAGATGACCTGAAGCAGCGAAACATTGATGTCGCAGTTATCCCCGGAGGCCTCACCCCAGTTGTACAGCCCTTGGATAAGTGCCTTAACAAGCCGTTTAAAGATAATGTGCGCCGAAAATACTTGGCATGGATGATATCAGAGCCATTTGAGTTTACCCCAGCTGGGAAGAAGAAGTTGCCGAGCAGAAATATTGTCCTCCGGTGGATCAAGGAAGCATTGGCAGAGATTCCCCAAAGGATGGTCAGCAAATCCTTCAAGACCTGTGGTATTTCAAATGCCTTGGACGGAACAGAGGACGACGCGGTCTTCGCTGAGGAAAGCCCAGAACTAGATGACGAAGACATGGAAGAGAATGAGTTCGAGACCGATAGCGAGAATGAAACAGATGGCGAGTAAACCACTGGGTTAAAAGCCCTTGCACAGATCTGTCAAACGGCTCCTTTAGGAGCCACCAATTTCATAAAAGTCAATAACCAACATTCAGAAGTTATTTTTGTTGTGTTTTATTACTGTTGCTTCATTGATAACTTGATTACAAGCCGGGGGGGAAGTTATTAAGCAACTGTATATTTTTATAATCTAAAACCCTCGGCTATAAGCCGAACCCCCTTCTTCGTGAAAAATCTCCCAAAATTGCGTGAAAAAACGAAAAAATCGCTCGGCTTATAGGTGAAGAAATACGGTAATTCCTTATGCTCCTGGTCAGCTGAATCTCACCTAGCGTTAAATCCTACTAAGACGAAGACTATGCTCCTGTCTACCAGCCAGATGTCTCGTGTTCATTCTCTTGGACAATACAAGCCTTCCTTAAGGATATCAGATAGATCACTAGAGCGTGTCAATCAAAGTAAGCTGCTTGGAGTCCATTTAAATGAACATTTACATTGGGATGAACATGTGAAACAGCTCTCAAAATCCTGCTACAGTGTACTAAGTATTTTACAGAAAATCAAGAATTTTACTGACTTTAAACTCAGAAAACATCTGGTTAAATCGTTAGTTTTATCTAAAATAGATTATTGTGACACTGTTTTCTATCCACTCCCTGATTTTCTGTTGAAGAGACTTCAGCGCTTACAATTTGCTGCTGGCAGTTACGTCACTGGACGCTATTTTAGAGACAAATGACATTTTAAATTTAAACTGGCTTCCTATGAAGAAAAGAAGAGATTTACACATACTTAAACTTGTTTTCAAGGCCTTGCATTTTGAATGATGGCCATCTTATCTTAAAATTAATCAGGTTTTTCAGACACATCTGCTACGTTCTAATATTGCAAAAAAATTAAAAATTCCACTGGAAAAAAGGGAGCTTTCAAGATAGTGCTGCTAAACTTTTTAATAGCCTTCCTGTTTATATCAGAAATAGTGAGGATTTTAACTATTTTTGTAAAGAGGTAAACTCGTATCTTAGAAATCGTATCAGTAATTAATTAGTTGTACATATTAAATTAGTTAAACATAATTTAAAATATTTTTTTGTTTTTATATTAAATTGTATTGTTTTTTTATGTATTATTTAATATTTTCATTATTGTAGTTTACACCTGATTGAAGAAACGTTGTCATTTAAAAAAGCATAAACCACGAACGATGAGACCGAATGGGATTCTGGGTAGGCAGCATTGCCAAGGTAGTTATATTCTATTTCTTGATGATCAAGATGTTTTCTTTGTTTGAGACATTTAAGAGCATGATTTATGTATTCTGTGTTAATATAATGTATATTCTGTCAGAGACGAAGATTAAATTTTCCAACTTCCCAGTAAGCCTTTGGGTCGCTTTGTTCATGGTTTACGCTTTTTACCTGACAACGTTTCTTCAATTTGGTGTATACCAGATGAAGAGCCACCTTTGTGGAAAAGCTGATATTAAACCATTATTATTATTATTATTATTATTATTATTATTATTATTATTAGTCTGTAGGACCACTGACAATTTGAGTTTAAAGTAAAAAAGAAAAAAGGGAAAATTGGGGGGACCAGGTAACCGCAAAAAGAACAGCATTTATATCCTGGCAACGAGTGGGGATGGTGACCCCATGACACCCCCCAAGTGATTACACACAGCTGATAATAGACACCAAAGTCATAACCATGAGTCGTCCGAGATAAAACACAAGCTAGGGTAACCAATCCCTGGGGAGTGCTCCATGATTAAATGGCAATGACAACAACAGTGACCCACCATGCATTAAACCTGGCAACAATGAGTCAAGTTGGTTACTTGATGATACCCTCTGAATGGCTTTTGATAGCGCATTGGCACTATCAAGTCTCAGAATAATACTCTCACTGTCCAACATCTAGGAGAGAGGGGGACCAGGAAACTATACTATGTAATTCTACATAATTTGACATCTCCATGTGGCTAAAATGACCTTGTCGCCAACTCTTAAACATTACCAAACATCATTTCTAAGTCCAATTTCACCATACAGAAAGTTAAAAGAAATGTCAAATTTCAACCCAAAATCAAAGATTAGCCTCCTTAGAATAAAATCCAAGATGGCCGCCACTTAAGTTTGACAACTCCAAATATGGTCACCATAACCTTGTCACCACTGTAAAACATCATCAAACTTCATTTCCAGGTCCATTTGGACCATACACAAACTTAGAAGAAATTTGAAATTTTGATCCAAAATCATAGGCTTATCCCTTTGCAAAAAAAAATCCAAGATGGCCGCCAACCAAGTTTGACATCTCCAAATATGGTCAAGATGACCTTGTCACCACTGTAAAACATCACCAAATTTCATTTCCAGGTCCATTTTTACCATACACAAACTTAGAAGAAATTTTGATCCATTAGGGCCAAACTCTTTGTTCGACTTTCAATGCCTTTATATTTATTCATCTTTTTACTATATATACTCGATTTCATTATTTTATTCTCACTTGATAATGACGTTGTGGAAACGTCATGTTATGGTTTATAATATTTTATTGCAGATTTTTATTGTCAAATGTTTTACCAAACCTTTACTTATTCGAATTTTCTTGTTAAAATGTTTATCAAAATCGATTTTTATTGTTATTATTATTAATCACTCGACCAGAGGCACAAAAGGCGGGGTTAATTCCCAAGGGATGCCACATGGTTTGATTTTGTGTCATCACACTTCGGCGGCAAGCACGGCTTTACTCAAGTCCATTCATTCTTGCACTGCGGCCATGGATTTGCGGAAGGACATTGACCTGCATAAAGAGAGAAGTGTTACTATCGTCCAGTACGATCTAACCTCCAGCGAGGACGAGAGAGACCTGAGCCAAAGCTACATTTTGTCCTCATCGAAACTTCCTTCCTCCTGTGCAGCTGTGATCAACTGCGAATCATCAGAAGGCGATCCAAATGAAAAGGCCAGCGTGGTGGTACTGACATCCAGCCAGGAAAGCAGTGAAGAGGAAATCGTCCCCGCGGCCAAGAGATCGCGCATAGTCCATCAGCTCTCATCAAGCGAAAGCTTATCATCCAGTGAACAAGAAATGCGGGGTACAGTTGCCGTTTGCAGCTCATCAGAAGACAAAAATGTTGAACAACCTGTGTCGTTGTCAAAGAAACCTTATGCACTCCCGATGGGAGAGCTCCTGCCTCAGCTCAAGGAATTTCTTATGGAAGCTGCTCCTTCTTTACCTGTCCTCATTCTCTGGAAAGGCTGAGACAAAACGTGGCTAGCACGTACAGAAAGGCCCAGGAACGCATTATGTGTAAGTACTCTATTGCACTTAGTATTTCTTTAAGCTTTTCTCGCCGCTACGAGATGGTTCGTGGAACATTAGGTATTTCAGTACATGAATTTGGCTCGCTTCTTAGAATACATTCACACTTAAAGGCAGCGGTAACCTTGCTAGAAAACAAGAAAAAACAACAACAGCAAACAAACAAACAGTAACAACTACCAAAAGAGAATATTACCCCTAAATCAGTATATGCTATTCTACGATTTAGCACTAACCGCACTCAAGTTCACACCATTGGAAACGATTAACGGTGTGATTCTATCGCTTCGAGGCTTGTCTTGAAGATGTTAAAAAAGCGGGCAGTTTTCATTTACCGTACCATTATTCCATAGTTAGTACAACATTGTAATGTACTGCTAGAATTTCAGTTGTGTGTAATTTTTTTAATTTTTGTAAAAGCTCTATTTCCATTTTCCCCATTTTTTTTCTATTTTAAAAAGAGTCAGGTGTCTTGTAACTGTACTGTAGTGGTATGTGTTGTTTTTTTTCTCTTATTATTTATACTTGAATTTGTAAAAACATTCTTGAAAAAACCATAATATATTCATTGTCTTAAAAAAAAAAGTTCTCATTTACCGTAATAGATAAGAGTGCATTCATGCGGTCGGTTTTGAGAAAAATCCAACGCATTCTTTTTGAATGCCTCTCAGGTTTCCTGGGGCATGCGAGATGCCATTTTCCCATCAAGGCCTTAATACCAGAGCTCTTCAACTGTGTGGATGTTATAGAAAGTTACCTGGACCATCTCAAGGTATGACACTTCACAAACAATTCAGTAGTAGTTTACTTGTTTGAAAACACACGGTAATAATAGTGACACAGCCATGGTACTGATTAGACCCCTTCATAACCGGTTTTATACGACACCTACACCGAAAGTGTGAATCATTTACAATAATCATTCTATGCAAGGATGGATTATATTATTGATTCATTCCTTCCTTCCATTTTTATTTCAGGAGCAGAGGCTTGACTTCAGCTACAATCAGTAACCATGCTAGCAGTCTGCTTTACCCGTTGAAATATTACCATCGCAGTCGTGCACCCAACTTTTCCACTGTGCCGATAATAGCCCAGCTGCGCAGAATGGCCACCATACTACAAAGACAAGGGGACATTGAAAGGCCCAAGACCCGCGAAGATCTCAAAGCCCTCAAAAATGGCTAGATTGGCGAGTACTGGTTTTGTTGTATATAGGCTGAATAGGAAATACCTATTCCTATTTCCTGAATAGGTATTTCCTAAGCTTACTTTTAAAAGATTTTAAAGTATTTGCCTCTACAATATCTTTAGGCAAATCGTTCCATTGTTTCGTGATTCTAACAAAAAAAGGATATTTATAAGAATTAATTGTTGCTTACTTTTAAAATAAACTTGACTCCTTAGAATGCTTTTATGAAAAAAGATTGGGGGAGAATGTTTATAACAGCCCAATTTCCCCCTGGTATTCAACCAGAATGCGCAGTCTACACATGTGAAATTATGCCCATTGCAATCTAATAGTTTACTCTGTGCCAAGACCAAAACGGTACTGTTTTACTGTTGTACTGTTTGCAATTATTTTTTCAGACCTTTAAAAGATTTTCAAAAGTTTTATTTTGCACGACTGTATAAAAAATTTTTAAGTTGTTATTGTTTGAGAACCAATTTATGTTTAGAGTGTCAAAAAGAGAGGGAGCGTTTAAATCACTATTTTATTTTAAGAACCATCACCTGACGAGGAAGAAGAGATGTAGTCTTTATTTATTTTTCTTTTATTTTTCATCCTGTTTTCTTTTTTTCTTTTTTTCAAATGTAAATAATAAGCTTTAGATTTTTTTACATTGCATTTTGTAGTTAAAGATAGGTAAAGTTTTCTTAAACAATTATTTATTCTTTTTATTGATGTATTGTAAATAGTAAAGGCACATTTTCATTTCATTTAGATTTTTTCCAATGTATTTTGTAAGTAAAAATAGGTACAGTTTTCTTTAACAATTCTTTTTTTATGTATTGTAAATAATAAAGGCAGTTTTTCATTTTATTCTTGTCTCTGCTTTTCATTTTAAAATGGACATGGATTCCTTGAATGTCTTTGGGGTCTTGTATTCCTTGTATTTGACATAAGACACTGCTTTTCTGTCACAAGGTAATAAATGGCACCACGAGGTTTTCATGTAGAACGTGTAGCGTCCATACTCTTCTTGATGCATGTTGTACCCAGTTCGGGGTAATAAGTGAAATGGATGCGAAATCAACCATCCAAGTCAAAGACAGCATTTGTGTCTGATGATGGACAATGAAGATGCGTGGATGCATTATCAAGAAGTTTGAGAGAAAGTTGACCTCGAACTGGTCATGAAAACAATCAAAAGTGTATGAAGTACTCTTGGATTCCAACTGGGCAAGTCGTGGGAATCTTACCTTTCAGAGCTACCAAAGTTCCCTTGGACTAGCATGTATCTTACTTCATTGGAACTGGACAGTTTTGATGGCGATCTTCAGAATAGTATCATTCACGCTATCTACCAATGGCCTAACGGAATCAAGGGGGCATCTGATATAAAATGTCTAAAAAGAATTGTTTGCAGCAAGCACATTTTTCCTCACGATGGCTTCTTGTTTACCTCCTCCAATACTACCAGATGCAGCAGAAGTTAGTGCAATCCATAGCTGTGATTTCGCAGCAACATTGCCACAGCATGCCAGTGTCAAAACGGAACCGGAAGGGGAAATAGTGAAACTTTCCTTTGACGAAGTAGACAAGGGAATGCAACCAAAGCAGTTGGAACAAGTAGCTGACGGAGTCAGAAGCAAGCGGCCCAAGTCGAAGAGCTATGCCGTCAAGTTGGCAGAACTGCAGAAACGACTGAGTGAATTCGTGGAATGGAGCACCATCAATTGCTGTGATTTCGCAAAAACATCGTCGTAGCATGCCAGTGTCAAGACAGAACCTGAAGGGGAACTAGTGGAACTTTCCTCTGGCGAAGACAACGAGGGAACGAAACCAAAGCCCTTGGCCGAACAAGTAGCTGACGGAGTCAGAAGCTAGCAGCCCAAGTCAAAGAGAAAGAACTACGCTGTCAAGTTGGCAGAACTGCCCAAACGACTGAGCAAATTCATGGCAAAAGTTTGTTTTACACGAAATCATACTCTTTGGAGAGGCATGGCCAATTCAGAGTGAGAGCACCTTTGAAAAGTCTCAGGAGAGGACTTGCTGTGGGTACAACTTGCTTTAAAAAAAGGTCACTTAAATTTTTGCACCCGCAGGATCAGAAGAAGGATAGAACATTACTTGGACTATCTCAGAGAAAGAAAAGAGAAAGAACTACGCCGTCAAGTTGGCAGAACTGCCCAAACGACTGAGTGCATTCATGGCAAACGTTTGTTTGCTTTACACGAAATCGTACTCTTTGGAGAGGCATGGCCAATTGATAGCAGAGAGCACCTTTGAAAGTCTCAGGAGAGGACTTGCTGTGGGTACAACTTGCTGTGGGTACAACTTGCTTTAAAAAAGGGTCACTTAAATTTTTGCACCCGCAGGATCAAACATCATGTGTTTCCACCTTTCTAAAAATTGTCTTGTTTTCCCTTCAGGTTTCCTGGGCTATGCGAGATATCAGGGAGCAGAATTGTGTGTCAAATTGTTTCAAAGTCGAAGGATAGAACATTACTTGGATTATCTCAGAGAAAGAAGAGAAGAGAAAGAACTACGCCGTCAAGTTGGCAGAACTGCCCAAACGACTGAGTGAATTTATGGCAAACGTTTGTTTGCTTTACACGAAATCGTACTCTTTGGAGAGGCATGGCCAATTGATAGCAGAGAGCACCTTTGAAAAGTCTCAGGAGAGGTTTAGCTGTGGGTACAACTTGCTTAAAAAAAAAGTCACTTAAATTTTTGCACCCGCAGGATCAAACATGTGATTCCACCTTTCTAAAAATTGTCTTGTTTTCCCTTCAGGTTTCCTGGGCTATGCCAGATATCAGGGAGCAGAATTGTGCGTCGAATTGTTTCAAAGTCGAAGAAGGATAGAACTATCTCAGAGTAAGTGACAATTTTTTCCCGTGTGAGCAGAAATAATATCTACGGAAGGGATTGGAAATTCATTTTTTATTCAAACTGGAAGCAGCAAAAATCGAATTTGAACTGAACAGTTAAATGTTAGAGAATTCAAGAGAGATGTTAAGGCCAAGGGAAACTACAAATTCATGCTGGGACTAACCATGGCGACATGAACACATGTTTCATGTGCTCCCATCAGTTTGAAAATTTGTTTTGTATTCCTGTCGTTTTTATGGAACTGCTCAAATTGCAAAGGACACATTGGCTTTTAAACAGTGGCACATTAAGCAACCAATCAGTTTCCCTGACAGAACTCAGATTTTTTTTTCAACAAGGGGAGTTGTGACTTCTAAACACTTTAAAAGGTCATTGATTCTATCTGAAATGAACAGAGGATCTCAATCAACTGGAAAATAAAACTCAAGTAGCAATGCCACTCAATATAAAAGAATCAGTTGCAAAGGAGTAAAAATAATGAATTGAACCGTTTGAAAGTTAAAACAAATGTGTTCCTTTGTTATATTTCAAAGTCAACACCCTATTCTACTGGGTTCTTTCACATAAATAAAGTGGATCCTTGACAGAGACAACCCCTTTATGACAAATAATCTTTTGAATGGATAAATATACAACTTAATGTTTATTTGGTGTGAAATATGCACAGATACATGTATACTGTACAATTATGTATGTTATGAGAAGCGAGCAGTTTATACGGTATAGCGAAAAAATACAAAGATTTGAACTGTTATTGATAACAGTTTTGTGTTTTACCTCGTTGTTTGAGTTGTCGTGATGCATGTCACCTGTACTTGTTAACCTCAAGTAATTAAAATATGGCAGTTTGTTTGTTCATTTTAATTAATGTCGAAGGTGGGGGTGGAGGTTATAATAAGATGATGACATAGTGGAGTCACCAAAAAAGCATCTTTTCCCAAAAAATGTCCAGACATTCATTTTTTCTTGCGCTTTGCACTCGTTTCCTCGTCTTCTGTGGCCGTGGGGACGAGGTTCAGATTTTCTCTTGTTGAAAAGCAACATGGTGGCATCATCACAATCAACAAAACAGCTGGCAAAAGGGTCAAAAGCCCAACAACCTCCAATGTCTTTGCCAAGATGTGCAAGATGTGCAACTTTAACATGCAGGGCCAATGTTGTTTTCAAAATACACGGGCAAAAGTCAAGCAGGAAAGTAGGGACTCTTCGAGTGTTTCAGCGAGCAGTGTCGAAAGAGGCCAGAATGTGTTAATGATTCTCAAGGAGCCCAAGATGAGCATAATGATAACCAGCATCGCCCCAAAGAGAAAGACTAAAAAAATCCCTCAATGGCTACATCATGGAGTACAAGGCAGTATGTGATTTCAATGCCTCTGACTTTGAAGCAGACTTCTCAAACTCATTAATAATTCTTAGTGATATAGGCTGCCCATGTAGGCAGCCAATTACATGTATTGTAATGCCATTCACACAGGCAAAGAAACAAGATGGCTGAAGGAACAAAAACAAACGAACTTCATGATGTTTCTTGCATTGTTTGCGAGGGAAATGAGATGAAATATCCTCATGAATATACTCCAGCAAGCCAAATGATGCCTATAGATTACGAGAATGACTCTGAAGATGTAGAAGAGGTAAAATAACATGGAATTCTTATGGTTAAGTTTACATGTTATTAATTGCCATGTTATTTTACTTAGATTGAATTTGTAAAGAAAGTCCTGCCAAATGCTGTTCCTTTGAGTGAACCAGACAAAGATGAGAAGAAAGAAACCAAGCAAACACCCACAAAGAAACCAGTTAAACGAAGTACGTTGAATGTATTGCGTTAAGTAGAAAAAAATGTGTAAAAGTTTCTTTAACTGCTTCCATTGCTACTAGAATGCATCTGAAGCAATGTTGAGTCTGGAGAATATAGATTTAAAAGACCACACTCTTACTTGTCTGATTATATTCTAATGTTTTCTATATAGAACTAGACTTCATCCATCCTCCTGACGAAGAAACATGCCGTTGGGATTCAGACGATGATGATATTGAAATTGGAAAGAGTCTTATGACTGGAAAACAAGTTAAAATTAAGAAATTAACTAAACGCTTAGAAGATTATATTGAAAAGAGGTTAGTGATTAAGGAGAGAGTGCGTGATGAAGTGCGTGGTTAGGGTCAGGGTAGGGTAGGGTTAGGGTTAGGTGGCCATTGAATGATGCGTTGGGTACAAATGCTCTGTAGTTGTGCTGAAGGGGGAAATTGAACAAGCGATGAGATGTTCGCATAGCATAGCACTGGGAACACGAAGGAAAAGTAAAGAATGTGGCACATGCTAAACTAATTCGTCTGACATGTATTTTTTTCACCAACTATCACAGTTAATTTCTCATTTTCCTAAAGGTTTCACTACATAAAGGAGTTTGCGAATAAAGACTATTAAACAAAAGAATTCCTTACCATGAAGAAACAAAAACTGAACACTTACATGATAACCTAAAGGGATGCTGAAACAAAAACAATTAGGATTACAAAAGTAAATCTAAACGCCGATTGGTTCAACATTATAACAATACACCATGTGTAAGAAGGTAGAAAAGCACAAATTTCAAATGCCATTTTTTCATTCTCAATTTTGAGTCTACCCATCTTTTTGCTCCTCTCGTGTTTAGTATTAGCGCTCCAGTTCCAGCTTTTTTAAAAATGGCTTGTGTCAACAATGTGAAATGTTTTATCTGCCTTGAAGATACAGAAACCACTATTGAGCTGCAATGTTGTGGCAACATAGTACATACCACTTGCCCAAATACATGGCAAGAGGTTTATGGAGAAAATCGATGCAGGTTGTGCAGGGAAAGACTCCCTGGCACTGAAAACCAGGCGGAGCCTGTGAGAGTTTTTGATAAGAATCTCTTCAAAATTTTTGTATTGTTGAAATAACAGAAACATGTTTAAGGTTTTTCCCGACCTTGTTTTTAAGTTGGTAAAGTAACCGTAATTATTTTCATAGACGATGATGTTCCGGAGGTAGAGGAGGAAGATGACGACGATTTGCAAAGAAGAATTTGGTAAGAATCTCTTTGAAATGCATGATAATAATAAAAACGAAACTTGATTGAGGTTCTTTCTCGACCTTGTTTTTTTAAGATAGTAAACTAACCTTTCACATTTTTTCACAGATGATGAAACAATGGATGAAACTGACATGACGATGACAATGTAGTGCAGTGGCCATCGGCAATTGAAATACGAAACATGACCGACAAAGAAGTCATGCAGCATTTGAGATGAATGGTGCCTGACAATAGGCTCTCAGAGCAGCTTGAACAGTAAGTCAACCTTTTTTATTTTCACCGTCTTTTCTTACACCCAAGTTTCACTGAATGTATTATTCATGTTCATTCCATCAATCGTTACCTCTTCCCTGGATTTTATTGAACTTTTGCTGTATGTAAAAGAACTTTCTGTTATTCAATCTTTAGTTTGATGCAATCAATTTACTTTGGGCCACTGCAGTCTTGAAAGGAGTGTCAGTGTCGTCCTCAATAATTTATTTTTATTTACAATGTCCTGATTCGCATTATGATTTGTTTCAATCCTTATTTAATTTACATTCAGTTAATTTTTACATTAATGAATATAGACTCGTACAAGACCGGAATTTGATTTTTTCTGTAAAATCTTAGATAATACCTTTTCCTTTATTCATTATTCCTTTACTTGTCATCCCGACGAAGGCTTCATATCAATTTTTAGTTTCGTGTCGCCTTTATTTTGACTTTCTATTTTTTTCTTCTTTAGTTTGATCCAGCGACTATTATAAAATTAAGTTTTTTCTGATCTGATAAGCGAATTTACATATGCCAACCAGTTAGTCGAAATTTTTATACCTAACCGTCATTCTTTAGATCATTTTCATTTTACTTCGTTTTTTGCTCCTAAATTTTCTGTTAATCTAAGATTTGTTTTGTATCGCACGTTGCTTTTCTAGTTTTCCTTTTCTTTTTAGCTTTCACTTGACAACATATTGTAAATAGATTTTTTTTAGCTTTCAGTTTTCAAATTGTAATTTTCACTAATAACATATTGTAAATACAATTTTTTTTAGCTTTCGCTTTCTATATTGTACAAACATCGTAAACAAAGAATTCTTTTTTCATAGAATAAAATGTTTATGTTTGAGTGGGGGTTTAATGAGGGTCATATTTCTTCCGCTTATACATGCCATTCGATAGGATTCTTACCATTAGATAACATGAAAAATAATAACGACAACTGTTACGATTACTATTAAAAAAAGTGCTGACTTCTTTACTGCAATACTCTAGACCAGTGCCAACAACCTGAACAAAAATACCGCTATTTACGTGCGCCTGGCTCACTTATCGATCACAAGCTTGCCACGGTTAACACATCGTCTGTAGCGTGTGTATAAGCGAACATGTTTGAAGCCCATCTGAATGACAAATTTACGAAAGCTTGTACCCTTTGAGATCATGTCAAAGAAGATAGCTGACCTAGTTCGCCATCTACAGGTCATTGAACCAGTAATAGACCCAACAGAGCTCCCGGAAATTGATGCTGATGAGCAAACCAAAACCAGGGTTACAACTGAATCTCCAGCCAGCCGAGGAGGAAGAATTGATTGGTTGAGTGATGATAGCGAGACTATTAGCAGGTTTTTTTGGACACCTGGATAAACCTCCACTGAAGATTTAATCTTGACCTTTGAGGGACATACAGAGTTGAGGGACATATTAACTCGAAAGACTATGCAGCAATGCCGGGATAAAATCAAAAATACCATCCGATCAGTGCAACACAGGAGCCGTGCAGGGAAAACATAAAAGGTGTAACATGCCAACTGTGGTTGTGTTTTTTAGTCTGTAGGACCACTGACAATTTGAGTTTCAAGAAAAAAAAGAAAAAAGGGAAAATTGGGGGGACCAGGTAACCGCAAAAGAACAGCATTTATATCCTGGCAACGAGTGGGGATGGTGACCCCATGACACCCCCAAGAAGTGATGACACACAGCTGATAATAGACACCAAAGTCATAACCATGAGTCGTCTTAGGAGTGCTCCACGATTTAATGGCAATGACAACAGTGACCCACCATGCATTAAACCTGGCAACAATGAGTCAAGTTGGTTACTTGATGATACCCTCTGAATGGCTTTTGATAGCGCATTGGCACTATCAAGTCTCAGAATAATACTCTCACTGTGCAACATCTAGGCGAGAGGGGGACCAGGAAACTATACTATGTAATTCTACATAATTTGACATCTCCATGTGGTTAAAGATGACTTTGTCGCCACTCTTAAACATCATTTCTAAGTCCAATTTCACCATACAGAACGTTACAAGAAATTTCAAATTTCGACCCAAAATCAAAGACTAACCCCTTTGGAATAAAATCCAAGATGGCCGCCACTCAAGTTTGACATCTCCAAATATGGTCACCGTAACCTTGTCATCACTGTAAAACATCACCAAACTTCATTTCCAGGTCCATTTGGACCATACACAAACTTAGAAGAAATTTGAAATTTTGATCCAAAATCATAGGCTTATCCCTTTGCAAAAAAAATCCAAGATTTTATTCTCACTTGATAATGACGTTCTGGAAACGTCGTGTTATGTTTTATAATATTTTATCGCAGATTTTTATTGTCCATTCATTCTTGCACTGCAGCCATGGATTTGCGGAAGGACATTGACCTGCGGAATGAGAGACTTGTTACTATCGTCCAGTACGATCTAACCTCCAGCGAGGACGAGAGAGACCCGAGCCAAAGCTACATTTTGTCCTCATCAAAACTTCCCTCCTCTGTGCAGCTGTGATCAACTGCGAATCATCAGAAGGCAATCCAAACGAAAAGGCCAGCGTGGTGGAACTGACATCCCGCCAGGAAAGCAGTGAAGAGGAAATCGTCCCTGCGGCCAAGAGATCGCGCGTAGTCCATCAGCTCACATCAAGAGGAAGCTTATCATCCAGTGAACAAGAAATGCGGGGTACAGTTGCTGTTTGCAGCTCATCGGAAGACAATGTTGAACAACCCACGTCATCGTCAAAGAAACCTTTTGCACTCTCGATGGGAGAACTCCCGCCTCAGCTCAAGGAATTTCTTATGGAAGCCCGCTCCTTCCTTACCCGTCCTTATTCTCTGGTAAGGCTCAGACAAAACGTGGCTATCAGCACGTACGGAAAGGCCCAGGAACTCATTATGTGCAAGTACTCCATTGCACTTCATATTTCTTTGAGCTTTTCTCGCCGCTACAAGATGGTTCTCGGAACATTAGGTATTTCAGTACATGAATTTGGCTCGCTTCTTAGAATACATTCACACTAAAAGGCAGCGGTAACCTTGCTAGAAAACAAGAAAAAACAACAACAACAGCAAACAAACAAACAGTAACAACTACCAAAAGAGATTACCCCTAAATCAGTATATACTATTCTACGATTTAGCACTAATCACACTCAAGTTCACACCATTGGAAACGATTAACGGTGTGATTCTATCGCTTCGAGGCTTGTCTTGAAGACGTTAAAGAAGAGGGCAGTTTTCATTTACAGTAATAGATAAGAGTGCATTCATGCGGTCGGTTTTGAGAAAAATCCAACGCATTCTCTTTTTGAATGCCTGTCAGGTTTCCTGGGGCATGCGAGACGCCATTTCCCCAACAAGGCCTTAATACCAGAGCTCTTCAACTGTGTGGATGTTATAGAAAGTTACCTGGACCATCTCAAGGTATGACACTTCACAAACAATTCAGTAGTAGTTTACTTGTTTAAAAAAAACACACGGTAATAATAGCGACACAGCCATGGTACTGATTAGACCCCTTCATAACGGGTTTTATCCGACACCCGCACCAAAAGTGTGAATCATTTACAAAAATCATTCTACGCAAGGGTGGATTATATCATTAATTCATTCCTTCCTTCCATTTTTATTTCAGGAGCAGAGGCTTGACTTCAGCCACAATCAGTAACCATGCTAGCAGTCTGCTTTACCCGTTGAAATATTACCATCGCAGTCGTGCAGACAACTTTTCCACTGTGCCGATAAAAGCCCAGATGTGCAGAATGGCCACCATCTTACAAAGACAAGGGGACATTGAAAGGTCCAAGACCCGCAAAGATCTCAAAGCCCTCAACAAATGGCTAGATTGGTGAGTACTGGTTTTGTTGTATATAGGCTGAATAGGAAATACCTATTCCTATTTCCTGAACAGGAAATGCCTATTCAGCGTGCACGCACGCTGAATAGGTATTTCCTAAGCTTACTTTAAAAGATTTTAAAGTATTTGCCTCTACAATATCTTTAGGCAAATCGTTCCATTGTTTCGTGATTCTAACAAAAAAAGAATATTTATAAGAATTAATTGTTGCTTACTTTTAAAATAAACTTGACTCCTTAGAATGCTTTTATGAAAAAAAGATTGGGGGAGAATGTTTATAACAGCCCAGAGCTACCTTGAAGGGAGTGGCTGCTCGTTTATGTACGCGTCAGCCAGATTACCTCCTCCAATACTACCAGATGCAGCAGAATTTAGTGCAATCCATAGCTGTGATTTCGCAGCAACATTGCCGCAGCATGCCAGTGTCAAAACGGAACCCGAAGGGGAAATAGTGAAACTTTCCTTTGACAAAGTAGACAAGGGAATGCAACTGAAGCAGTTGGAACAAGAAGCTGGAGTCCTAAGCAAGCGGCCCAATTCGAAGAGCTACGCCGTCAAGTTGGCAGAACTGCCCAAACGACTGAGTGAATTCATGGCAAACGTTTGTTTGTTTTACACGAAATCGTACTCTTTGGAGAGGCATGGCCAATTGATAGCAGAGAGCACCTTTGAAAAGTCTCAGGAGAGGATTTGCTGTGGGTACAACTTGCTTTAAAAAAAGGTCACTTAAATTTTTGCACCCGCAGGATCAAACATCATGTGTTTCCACCTTTCTAAAAATTGTCTTGTTTTCCCTTCAGGTTTCCTAGGCTATGCGAGATATCAGGGAGCAGAATTGTGCGTCGAATTGTTTCAAAGTCGAAGAAGGATAGAACATTAGTTGGACTATCTCAGAGTAAGTGACAATTTTTTTTCCCGTGTGCGCAGAAATAATATCCACGGAAGGGATTGGACATTCATTTTTTATTCAAACTGGAAGCAGCAAAAATCCAATTGGAACTGAACAGTTAAATGTTAGAGAATTCAAAAGAGATGTTTAGGCCAAGGGAAACTACAAATTCATACTGGGACTGACCATGGCGACATCAACACATGTTTCATGTGCTCCCATCAGTTTTAAAATTTGTTTTGTATTCCTGTCGTTTTTATGCTTAGACAATGATTGGAACTTGCCACAAGTCGTTTGCTGTGAACATACGGCCCACAAGAAATGCCTAAGAAAATGGCGGTTATCGCTTGTGGCAAGTTCCGCCAACTGCCCAAACTGTCATAAACAGATATCGCTACCTAGTGCTGAAAGACGGTCACAACTTCACAGCTTTATGGAGGAACAAAAAAGGGTACCGGTAAGTAACTTTTGAACTATTTTATTTCAGATCCTAAAAAGACAGCCTAAGCAGAATCTAAATTCAATGTTTACAAAGAGAAATGATGATCAATTGTTTTATATGCGCTGAATAGGCATTTCTTTATCATGTACCAACACATGAAAACAATGAGTGATTATTTAGAACTCTCTCTCTCATATTTGTCTCATTTCACTTATATTCACTCATTTAGTCTCATGTTTTATTTTGTTGGAAATGTTTCAGCGCGTGCCTACACTATGTCACTTGTTTCTCCTACACAAAAATGCCCGATTAGCCACACAGCAGTGGATGTATCCAGGGAATGTACTGTTTGCAATTATTTTTTTAGACCTTTAACAGATTTTCAAAAGTTTTATTTTGCACGATCGTATAAAAAATTTTTAAGTTGTTATTGTTTGAGAACGAATTTATGTTTAGAGTGTCAAAAAGAGAGGGAGCGTTTAAATCACTATTTTATTTTAAGAACCATTACCTGACGAGGAAGAAGAGATGTAGTCTTTATTTGTTTTTCTTTTATTTTTCATCCTGTTTTCTTTTTTTCTTTTTTCAAATGTAAATAATAAGCTTTAGATTTTTTTACATTGCATTTTGTAGTTAAAGATAGGTAAAGTTTTCTTAAACAATAATTTATTCTTTTTATTGATGTATTGTAAATAGTAAAGGCAGATTTTCATTTCATTTAGATTTTTTCCAATGTATTTTGTAAGTAAAAATAGGTACAGTTTTCTTTAACAATTCTTTTTTTATGTATTGTAAATAATAAAGGCAGTTTTTCATTTTATTCTTGTCTCTGCTTCTCATTTTAAAATGGACATGGATTCCTTGAATGTCTTTGGTGTCTTGTATTCCTTGTATTTGACATAAGACACTGCTTTTCTGTCACGTGGTAATAAATAGCACCACGAGGTTTTCATGTAGAAAGTGTAGCGTCCATACTCTTCTTGATGCATGTTGTACCCCAGTTCGGGGTAATAAGTGTAATGGATGCGCCATCAACCATCCAAGTCAAAGACAGCATTTGTGTCTGATGATGGACAATGAAGATGCGTGGATGCATTATCAAGAAGTTTGAGAGAAAGTTGACCTCGAACTGGTCATGAAGACAATCAAAAGTGTATGCAGTACTCTTGGATTCCAACTGAGCAAGTCGTGGGAATCTTACCTTTCAGAGCTACCAAAGTTCCCTTGGACTAGCATGTATCTTACTTCATTGGAACTGGACAGTTTTGATGGCGATCTTCAGAATCGTATCATTCATGCTATCTACCAAGGGCCTAATGGAATCAAGGGGGCATCTGATATAAAATGTCTAAAAAGAATTGTTTGCAGCAAGCACATTTTTCCTCACGATGGCTTCTTTTCAAGTCTTAAATTATGACATATCTTCTAGTTCGGAGGAAGATCTCAGCTACCTTGAAGGGAGTGGCTGCTCGTTTATGTACGTGTCGGCCCAATTACCTCCTCCAATACCACCAGATGCAGCAGAATTTAGTGCAATCCATAGCTGTGATTTCGCAGCAACATTGCCGCAGCATGCCAGTGTCAAAATGGAACCCGAAGGAGAAATAGTGAAACTTTCCTTTGACGAAGTAGACAAGGGAATGCAACCGAAGCAGTTGGAACAAGTAGCTGACGGAGTCAGAAGGAAGCGGCCCAAGTCGAAGAGCTACGCCGTCAAGTTGGCAGAACTGCAGAAACGACTGAGTGAATTCGTGGAATGGAGGACCATCGATTGCTGTGATTTCGTAGAAACATCACCGCAGCATGCCAGTGTCAAGACAACTTGAGGGGGAACTAGTGGAACTTTCCTCTGACAAAGACAATGAGGGAACGAAACCAAAGCCCTTGGCCGAACAAGTAGCTGACGGAGTCGGAAGCGAGCAGCCCAAGTCGAAGAGAAAGAACTACGCCATCAAGTTGGCAGAACTGCCCAAACGACTGAGTGAATTCATGGCAAACGTTTGTTTGTTTTACACAAAATCTTTGGAGAGGCATGGCCAATTGATAGCAGAGAGCACCTTTGAAAAGTCTCAGGAGAGGATTTGCTGTGGGTACAACTTGCTTTAAAAAAGGTCACTTAAATTTTTGCACCCGCAGGATCAAACATGTGATTCCACCTTTCTAAAAATTGTCTTGTTTCCCCTTCTTCAGGTTTCCTGGGCTATGCGAGATATCAGGAAGCAGAATTGTGCGTCAAATTGTTTCAAAGTCGAAGAAGGATAGAACATTACTTGGACTATCTCAGAGGAAGTGACAATTTTTTCCCGTGTGCGCAGAAATAATATCCATGGAAGGGATTGGACATTCATTTTTTATTCAAACTGGAAGCAGCAAAAATCCAATTGGAACTGAACAGTTAAATGTTAGAGAATTCAAGAGAGATGTTAAGGCCAAGGGAAACTACAGATTCATACTGGGACTGACCATGGCGACATGAACACATGTTTCATGTGCTCCCATCAGTTTTAAAATTTGTTTTGTATTCCTGTCGTTTTTATGGAACTGCTCAAATTGCAAAGGGCACATTGGCTTTTAAACAGTGGCACATTAAGTAACCAATCAGTTTCCCTGACAGAACTCAGATTTTTTCAACAAGGTGAGTTGTGACTTCTAAACACTTTAAAAGGTCATTGATTCTATCTGAAATGAACACAGGAGGATCTCAATCAACTGGAAAATAAAACTCAAGTAGCAATGCCACTCAATATAAAAGAATCAGTTGCAAAGGAGTAAAAATAATGAATTGAACCGTTTGAAAGTAAAAACAAATGTGACCTCACACGGGAAAACGTACACTAACGCTTATCCGTTAAACGGATAAAAACTAACGGCTAACGCACGGGTAGCTAACGGCCTTCAAAGCGTTCTAACGGTCGACGAAAGCATTCTAACGGATAGCTTAAAGCGTTAAACGCTTCTGTTGATTCGTCTAACGGATAGCTTGAAGCATTTAACGGTATGGCAAATTCATCTAACGGATAGCTTGAACCGTTAAACGCTTCTGTTGATTCGTCTAACGGATAGCTTAAAGCGTTTAACGGTATGACAAATTCATCTAACGGATAGCTTGAAGCATTTAACGGTATGGCAAATTCGTCTAACGGATAGCTTGAAGCGTTTAACAACGCCTCGGCAAATTTGTCTAACGGATAGCTTGATAGTAAAAATCTGTTTCGAAAAGGAACGGCTTCCGAGAATAATTATTTATCAGACTCTACCGACAGTAAATATTCAGAGCGCTATAGCTTTGGAAACATTCTGCCGACTCAGGAAATAATTGCGCTGGATAATCTTCCATAATAAAACAGCTAGTTTTTATCTCCCCTAAAGGTTATCAAGCATCTGTTTGGCCAGACACAAGTGAGATTCAAGCCAGACAACAATCCCGCTCTTAAAACGAGCAAGAATCAAGCGACGAATGTTTTTCTCACTTAGATGGAGATCGATGGAACCTTGCAAAATCAAACGCGGCTTATGTTTTTTCCCGGCCCGAAGACACTCCAGACTTCTTGTGATGTTTTAGCGCGGTGGAATACTTGGAAATGAAGGCTGAGAGTTTGGAAAAGCTTAATCTTAATTTGGCGAGCGAAACCACAAAGAAAACAGAGAATTTTTAGAAGCGCGTAGTCTGTTTGTGCCAGCTTGTTTTAAGGTTTCAAATTACCGTTTTGACATATGCAAATTTGGTGCGCTTTTACCACTTTTCCCAAGGGACCAACAAGCACTTATTTTTACCGACAACTACAACAAACTTCAAAGGGCTTATTTTTTTTTTTCTGCTACCAAACTTTCCCTACCGTCTTTAATTTCGATTATAATTTTTAGTTCCATTCAAGATTTATTTTAACAATAAGTAAACATGAAGTGCAGAAAGAATTTTACACATAAATTTTGCGTGACTACTGCACTTGGCTGACTTGGGACTCCGGGCCGCTTGTTGTTTACATTTCGCGAGCGAGCAGCGAAAAAAGAATTAATGTTTTGCAGTCTCATAAAAGAAATCACGTTTATCATTCCCTGGCCTTGAAGTCAAAATCTTGCTTGATTCAAATAATTGGTAAAACGAGCGTGACTAGTACTATTACTTTGTCTTCTCGCGGACTGCTGGCGAAGTCTATACGAATTACCGCCAGTCTGTCTGTCGTTCAGCCGCTCGACATTCACGCCGTTGGAAAGAATTATTTTGCCGTTCGATAATGAACGTATCAGTGAAAGCGACTCTTCGTAGACTGTTTATAGTTATGGATTATTGGACGAAACGTCGCTCCGTTTTCAACAAGTATTGCTGGGATGTTAGATTTATACCATGGAAATAGTAAGTGAAAGTAATTAAAAAGCAAACGAAAACTCGGCACTGTCAACTCTAGAAGTCATTTCCAGCACCTCTTGAACGGGTGCTGGGATAATTCTAACGTTCAGGCTAGTCCTAACGGATGCCAAACTTTAGCTAACGGATGTTAATTCTTTGCTAACGGTTACAGTATTCGTTCTAACGGTTCAATACTAACGCCTAACGGACACGCTATCCGCTCTAACGGTTAGAAACTAACGCCTAACGGATGCGAAATCTGTTCTAACGGTTGAATACTAACGCCTAACGGATACGCTCTTCGTGCTAACGGTTAAATACTAACGCCTAACGGTTTGGTGAAAGCGTTTAACGGTTTTCAGGAAATTTTATAACGGATATCTAACGGACACCTAACGCTTTTAGCCGTTTAACGGATAAGCGTTAGTGTACGTTTTCCCGTGTGAGGTCACAAATGTGTTCCTTTGTTATATTTCAAAATCAACACCCTATTCTACTGGGTTCTTTCACATAAAGTGGATCCTTGACAGAGACAACCCCTTTATAACAATTAATCTTTTGAATGGATAAATATACAATTTAATGTTTATTTGGTGTGAAATATGCACAGATACATGTATACTGTACAATTATGTATGTTATGAGAAGCAAACAGTTTACACTGTATAGCCAAAAAATACAAAGATTTGAACTGTTATTGATAACAGTTTTGTGTTTTACCTCGTTGTTTGAGTTGTCGTGATGCATGTCACCTGTACTTGTTAACCTCAAGCAATTAAAATATGGCAGTTTGTTTGTTCATTTTAATTAATGTCGAAGGTGGGGGTGGAGGTTATAATAAGATGATGACATAGTGGAGTCACCAAAAAAGCATCTTTACCCCAAAAATGTCCAGACATTCATTTTTTCTTGCGCTTTGCACTCGTTTCCTCGTCTTCTGTGGCTGTGGGGACGAGGTTCAGATTTTCTCTTGTTGAAAAACAACATGGTGGCATCATCACAATCAAAAAAAAAGGCTGGCAAAAGGGTCAAAAGCCCAACAACCTCCAATGTCTTTGCCAAGATGTGCAATTTTAACATGCCGGGCCAATGTTGTTTTCAAAATACAGGGGCGAAAGTCGAGCAGGAAAGTAGGAACTCTTCGAGTATTTCAGCGAGCAGTGTCCAAAGAGGCCAGAATGTGTAAATGATTCTCAAGGAGCCCAAGATGAGCATAATGATAACCAGCATCGCCAAAAAGAGAAAGACTAAAAAAAACCCTCAATAGAAATGGTGCTGGAATGATGAGTTTGTTGAGGCCCTCATTGGCTACATCAAGGAGTACAAGGCAGTATGTGATTTCAATGCCTCTGACTTTGAAGCAGACTTCTCTAACTCATTAATAATTCATAGCGACCAGAAAATAAATGACGTTCATTTGGGTCAGGTGGATGAGTCTTGATACCCAATGAAACACCAGATCAAGATCTTAAGGGTTTTGATTTCAGTTCAAAACAGTGTTTGATCTCAAATCAAAAACTTGCATATTTATGAGTTTTGCAACAATACATGTTATTCCACTTTACATTCCTTTCTTGGTCTTCAAATGTAAGCCCTCTTGTGTGCCATCTTTCAATTCCGCGTCCAATGCTCGGTGAAACAGAGTAAACCTTCAAAATGCATTGTGAAATTCCCGCTCAGTCTGGCCGACTCTTGCGCGCTAATTTCATATCCAGTGTCCTCTCTATCCAGCGTCACATATCACGTGAGCACAAACAAAGGTCGTTTGAGTTTTGTGCGCGGCCATTATAGCAACTGTTTTGTGGATGTTTTATCCAAGAATGGGCTTATCAACAATTTATCAGCAGAAGAGATGAATATCTGAGACGACATTCTACATCGGGACGTTTCAAATGTGAGTACAATCTTTTTTTAATCTTTTTAGTCATGTACGAAGCTTGAGGTGGCGTTCGATTGAACATATTCTGGAATATTAAGAACATGAAAGCTGTCGAATTATAATCATGTTTTGCCAGATTTACATGTGTATAGTGCAAATGTGTCTTAACAAACTATAAAGAAAGCGTTGTAGTGTTTATTTTTATTTCGGAATGCGGTTATTTAGTTAATCAAACAAAGCCTCTGCGTACGGTAAGCTACTGTACATGTAAGCTTAAGCTTAAGTTATATATTAAGCTTAAATACTATAACGCTTCGACTTTATGCAATGTACAATTAGAAGACATGTGATTATTTCTTGACAACAGTGAGTGGTTTAGTGTTATTATATAGTTTGTTGGGGTGAAACAGCATTTGTTCTCCTGCCAAATTCCAAATATATTAACCTCGATCGGTCCTCGATAGTACATGTAATATGATGTACACTGTATGTAGACAACATTATATGAGACTACATTCGATATGTCTTGGTACAATGTAAGCTTACATGTAAGTTAAAACTTTTCGGTTTTTGCTTTGAAATTAACTGGTCATGATACAGATTACATGTATGAGCTCCAGAATTTACGTTTAACATACAATCGTCATAAAACGCTGAGACTTCATTAGATCAACGCTTGTACATGAAAGATTATCTGTAGCCTTGCTTCGTTTTGCGAAGAAAAACTAATTATATGATTATTAAATCATCAAAAAAGAAATTGAATGATATATTCAACATAAAACTTCCTAACAATGATGGCTCTGAGTACACATTAGAAAAGAAAAGTTACATAAAATACCTTGGTGTATTAATAGATGACACAATTTCATGGAAATACCACATCTCATATAAGCTCAAGAATTTCAAGAAATACAGGGATTTTCCTCAAATTAAGGTTACAGTGTACCTTCAGATCGAAAATTTATTGAAAATTTTTTTTTGGCGTTAAAATAAAGTTTACAGAATGAACTTTCATCCAAAAAAAAAGTATCGAAAAATAGTGAAAATTGACTGAGTAATGACAGTATAACTTTTGTTGGCGGAGTTTGTTTATTAAGCGATATGTTTTTTTAAGCGCCGTTTTCTCAAAGTTAATTTTTCGCTTGTTGGGGAACACTTTAAAGAGCTACAACTCAAAGGAAATTTGTTCGATTTTCTTCAAATTTGGACAGAAGCTAGGCTAACATATAATCAACAAAAATGTGTCGGCAAATTTCTTAATTCCGAAAACTTTTTCGTCAAGAGGCATTTCCGTGCGATCATTCCAATTTTTTTTCTCCCCGTTTCGAAAATATTCTGTAACTTTTCACTGCAATTGTTTCGTTTTTTCAAATCGTTTCAAATCGTTTTTTTAGCGCTTCGTGTCCGGAAACCCGAGAACAAATCAAACTAGCAAAATATAATAATCGCTTTGAGTTATAGCGTTTTAAAGCTGATTCGGACGTTCGAATTTAGATGTCGTAAAAAATTCGACAATTAATTTTATTACCAAATGGTTTCCATATTTAGATAGCTAGCTCTATAAGCTTTAATTTGATATCTGGGTTTAGGTATATTAAGTGTAATCTTAAGACGCTAGAGCTGTTATACTGGAGACACCCCCGAAGGTACACTGTAACCTTAAGGCACTATCTTCCCCTAAAACAACTTAAACAGCTTTATTACAACTTGATATATCCATATCTATCATATGCGATTATTGCTTGGGGGAGTGCTTATGCATCTCACCTGAGGAAAATCCAAGTCAAAAAATCATATCGTTCGCCTAATGTTTTTTGCTTCTCTGTATGGCAAAAATACAGACAGTGCTCTTCCGCTACTTAACTTATTAGACTTACTTACAGTAGAAAATATTTTTACATTACAATTACTCAAGTTCTCACACCAGTGGCATAAAAAGCAACTTCCCAATATCTTCGACAACAACCTTCGCTATGCCAGTGATGTCCATACATATAACACTAGATATGCTGCAAGAGGTAACTTCTATAAAGCATGCTTCAGGACTAATATCGGAAAAAAAACATTATCAGCTTTAGCAGTTGACTCTTGGGAAAAATTACCAAGGGAATTCAAAGATCTTAGTCATTTTGATTTCAAAAAAAAAGTTAAACGGTATTTATTGTCGAAATAGATATACTGTCCAACCCCAGTCGTCTTCTAATTTTCGGTATTTTTCTCTCGCTATTTTTGCTATTTGTGTGCAGTGTGTGTGTGTTTATGTGTTTGTAATAGATGTCTACATGTGAATTGATACTATACAAGACTAGTGTCTAACTAGAAAACTGTATGGTTAATTTAGACACTAGGCATTTCCTAAATTGTTATTTATATTTAGTTATTCGTCCTATTGTTTTAGTAATTTTAGTTTAGCTAGATATATATTTTCTTGTAACAAAAATGTCATGGTAATGTGAAAATAAAGTATTGTATATATAGTATTGTATTGTGTTGTATTGCGAGTTGTGTCATACCTGTAAGCTTGTAGTGAACCATTGCTTTTAATCTAGTATTTACTGCTATAAATAATGGTTTGCGTGCATGTATTATGGATATTTTTTGTTGGACCACTGATGTTTCAGATTTAAAAGCAAGTAAAAACATTTTGTCTTTGTGAACAATTTACTTGACAAAATGTTGTGTTTAGACTTAAACGTTTACCAAGCTTTCAATTTACTGAGGTCAAGTTATTTTACCTTCGCTTGTACTCGAATCACCAGGGCAACAAATTGAATTGGCTTGAATTTCTAAAAACATGCCTGCTATTAGAAGTGAAGCGGTGGCTTTCGTGTTCATTGCCTTTTATTTTCTAGTTCTTGAGTGGCAAACAGTAGCCTTGAGATTTCAGCAGCTGTTAACTGCTACAGCACCTCACTAAACTGAAGGGAAAATGGATAGTTTTAACTCAAATTGCATTATGAAATTCAAGGCCTGCTAGACATGCATGGCCATGGCCAACGTACCTTTCAGATTGTCTGCCATAAGGATCGAAGGCTTTACCAGGATTGTTTTGTGAAGGATTATTTTGTGCCACAGCTAAAAAGCTGTGAACATGCAGTCAAATAAAGTGATCTGAACACCACAGGAAGTGAAATAGTATGCCACCCTAAGAGGATGTATCTGTCATTTTGACCTCGGTTACTGACCTTTGGTGGAAACCATGCCTGATCACAGCAGAATTACAACATTTACCGGGACCAAATCAACTGGGAATTGTGTTTGCAGGCACACCACATGCCCAAAGTATCACTACATGTTTCTTTTGACATCCACTCCAAATGCAACACAAGACCAAGTTCCTAAAGCTCCTTAATAGTACTTTCTTGCCTCTGGGTTCAGCTATGACTAATTCTAAAGGTGGCTCGATAGGCCAAAAATTGAATAAAGTTTGTATTTCAGGACTGCGCTTTTGAGCATCTTTGACCATTGCACTTTTATGGCAACTAAATATTTCCCCCTGTTCTGCTTGATTTTCCATAAATTTTAGGTTGTAACCAGTTAGTCAGAAGAAGTTGATTGATTGCTATGGCAACCTGTAATGTTTATATGTCTTTTTTGGCAAAAGTAACTGTTTGTTACAGCCTGATGTCACTGGAGAGCAACTTTCAAGCAATCTAGTAGACTGGTTACTAGTCTGGCTCAACTGGGGATATTTCGTTGTAATTACACGGCGTAATTTTCGATAGAAAAGTACAAGCTGTAGATTTCGAGTGTTAATGATTTAGTTGGTGAAATCTTTTCAGAAAAACATGCCAAGAAAGACAACATACAGTCTAAAAAGAAAATAATAAGATTTACTGGTAACCAGTGCATGAAGAGAAATCTACAATCGCAGCTGTCCCAGTTCCAGAAGAATTGACTGAGAAAAGCGAAGAGTGCCGATGAAGAGCATGCGGCCAGAGGTGTAAAATCTGAAAGTTTCAAGTCTTTGCCAGCTTCAGTGCATAAATTGGAAACAGTCAGATGTTTCTGCGGATGAAAGCAGCAAAGCGGAGGATAAAGATCTGCAAGGTTTTAGAATCATCGATATTTCTGTGCTTGCCTCGGTATTGGAGTCTTTGCAATGTCCTTCCTGCAAACAAGGAACTCTTTCTCTTGAAGAAGATGAAGAGTCGAAAATGGGTTTGGCTTGCCTTCTTATTTTGAAGTGTACTGTATGTAAATGTTCATATTCTCATGCATTTTACACATCTGCTAAAACACAGAACAAACAAGCTTTCGAAGTTAATAGGAGAGTTCTTTTAGCGATGAGAAACATTGGTGTTGGTTACCAAGGACTTGTAAAGTTTACATGCGTGATGTTGCACTTTTATTATAAGAAATTATTTGACTGGTGCTCTCTTATATTTTGGACACCCTTCCATGTGGGGTGCTGATAACATCAGCAATGAGGGTTGTGGGAAGGAATAGCTTAGACAGCAGAGGAACATTCGGCCCAGATTTTATGGATGAAGGTCGAAGAGGAGGAGATGAAAGTTGAGGTCAATTGGCAGGATGCTGATTCATACTCTGCAAAGGGTTTGTTATTCTTTTGCAAATGGACAGGAGTCAAAGGCCATGTTGTGTGGTGGGCATGTGGGGAGGGCACACGGTAAAAAGCTCCAGGAGCAGAGTGAGTCTGAATAATATCCTATAATGTATTCTGTTTCATCTTATATTATCACTGTGAATTGTGACATCGTCAGTATCTTTTAGCCTTAGAAAGGAGAACACTTGAGTCCACCATGTCCTACTTACAAACCAGTCACTGTATTATGGCTTCTGCTTTCAAATAAGTAGAGTAAGTATACATTCACTGCGTGTTGAAAGAAAATTTCAGTGTGACGTTGAAAGGGTTTACCTGTGTTTCGCTGATATGTAGAGAAGCCCATGCGAGCTACATTGAAAACATTACCAACGACAAAGATGACTTGTCCCTGATGCATTTGTTTGTACACCAGAGCACTCCTCTGTTAGTTCAAATCAGTTCTTTGTGTGATATAATGGTAAGTGTCTTTGATGAGAAAAAATATCATGTTTAGAAGTACATATACAATTGTAGTACAAAAGAGCTTTCAATGATAAACCAATTCCATTGTTTGTCTGAGAAAGAACTGCTTTATTCATGACCAGCAAGATAACAGTAGGTATTCATATTTTTTACACTTCCTTGAACCAAGTAATCTTGAAAAAAAGGAATTGAAGTCAACATTGATGTGGTCTTTTGAAATAATATCTGCTCCAGTGGCACAGGTTGCGAGACCTAATAATAATTGATGCAGAAAACTTGTGTAACTGTAGAAGCCCCTCACTGTCTTGTTTGGTGTCACTAATAGAAAACGTTGCCAAGAATATCATCTGTTGCCAGCGAAGATGACAGTCCTGTAGCAAGCGAAGAGGCTTCCTGTGATGATGACACCAAATATTTCACGCAAATTTTTGCAGTCAAAGGTTCAATACTGGGACGGCAGATATCAGGCAGAGTTACTAAAGTGTATGGAACTTAAAGAGCAGAGAAAATGTTGAAGTGAAAACTTGTTTTGAAACTGACAATTTGAGACAAATGCTATAAAGTTTGAAGTTCTGTATTGTGCTGCCCGGCATGTAATAGGCTACTGTGGCTTGGACAAAATTCCAAAGCTGACCAAGACCATAATGAGAGGGGAAATCAAAAGTTTCAAACTGAAATAATTATGTTAGAATGAAGTGGCAAGATATTAGCGCGGATCTGTTAGGACCACTGCCTACGGGGGAAAGTATCTTAGTGGTAGTGGATTATTTCAGTAGATTCTTGGAGGTTGCTGTCTTGAGGTCCACGACGAGTGCAAAGATTATTGAGGCCATCCACCCCATGTTTGCCCGATTTGGTGTGCCTTCCTCCTTAAGGACAGATAATGGTCCTCAGTTTGTGTCGGAAGAGTTCGAAACGTTTCTCCGGACGCAGGGTGTCGAGCATCGGAGGACTACGCCCCTATGGCCTCAAGCCAACGGCGAGGTTGAACGTCAGAATCGCTCTCTGCTCAAGTGTCTCCAGATCGCGAATGTGGAAAAGAAGAATTGGCGTTCCGAATTGGTTACGTGGCTTACGGCGTACAGATCTACCCCACAGGTTACTACAGGGGCCACACCTTTTTCCTTAATGTTTGGACGGGAAATGAGATCCAAGCTGCCGGAATTGAGAAGAGAGACTGTCGATGTCTCAAGAGAAGAAATCCGTGATAAGGACTGGTCGAGTAAGTTGAAAGGAAAGGCATATGCAGACGAAAGGAGAGGCGCTGTGACCAAGCTGATAAAAGTGGGTGATGAAGTACTGCTGAGGGCCGAGAAGTCGAACAAGTTGTCAAGTAATTTCTGTCCTAGCCCTTTCAAAGTTGTCCAGAAGACAGGAAGTGAGGTTACAGTCAAGAATGACGCGGGGAGTCGAGTTCAAGCGTAATACAGCATTTGTTAAGAAGTACAATGTCCAGGAGAGTGCTAGCAGCTATGCAGATGACGGTGAGAGAGAAGGCGCTCATGCAGATGACGCGGAGGTACAAAGGCAAGAATTACCAGGAGCAGAAGCGGACAAGGAAAGTGAACAAAACGATCGTGGCTGCAAAGAGCCAGAGGTCCACCAGCAGCAGGAGAGTATTCGTAGGTCGACACGTCAAGTTCGGAAACCTATACGATTTAAGGACTTTGTTATGTAACTAAGGACTCGACGTTTCAAAGACTTTATTTTGGACGTTAAGGGCTTTGCAGCCTTAAAAGACTTTGCTTTCTTGTTTAGTTAAATTCAGTACCGGCATGCATGAGTTTACTCGAAGGAGGGAATGTAGTGTACAGAGTGTTAACGCGCACGTTGAAGCGAAGGAATGAATGAAATGTTAATGCACACGTGAGATTCCTTATTTGCATGCATATAAGTACGGTATGTTGTAATTTATTCGGTTAGTTCGCGTTGTGAATCGGAGCTGAAATGGACATGTAACGCTCGGGAATAAACGAAGTTTTTATTATTAACCGCGTGGTACTACAACAAGCCTTTTGCATCTAAATAGCTTTATGTTGTTGGTGAGCTGTCATTAAGACCAGTGCCTGGCACTTTTAATGATGGAGAATTCATGTTTAGATCAAAATTGTTCAAGAAAGTAAAAACTCAGACTTAATTGAAAACAATGATGAGGCAGAGTTTTAGTGCCAAGACTTATCATAGCCCTTAAAGACCTTTGCTTGGGCCAGTGCAGTCCAGAAACAGAGACACTTTTGAAGTCACAGGGCAGACCCCTTTAAGGGGAGTTTGATGACATTTATTTTAACAAACTTTCTGTTCACCTTTACAATTATGAAACCCTTTTTAATATGCCTGGGGAGTTGCTCATCTTCAATACAATTAATGAGGGAATAAGCTGCCCTGCAGACAAAAAGCTTCTTTTGAAACCAGAGGCCAAAGTGATGGTTGTGTGGAATGTGTCTGATACTGTGAAGTGAAGAATGGAACCACTGGAAAATTTGGCAGGGAGAAGGATGCGAGGATGGAAGTTGAGATTGATGGCCATGGTTGGATACTGCTGGAATGAGAGACATGATCAAAAAGGAACTGAACAGGGCAACTTGTTGGGACCTGAACTGTTAGAATTTTAAATAATTTGTCATTGTAGGTATTTCACACTTAAATTACTCCTTGCTGTCATTACTGTAAATATATACAATGTAAGTAATTTCGCGTTCATGTTAACCGGTACCTCGCTGTTATTTTTTGACCAATATATTCATTTGGGCTCTTAGATAAATTATATTGTTGCATATACCCTTAGAATATATGCTAGTTTATAAAAAAATAAACTTGTTTTTGTACGATTTTGTCTTAGTTTTTTTTTTTTAGAAATGATGCTCAAAACGTTTTTTTCAAATGATCAAAAATAAGGGTGAATATAGTACACAATTAAAACTTTACTACACTTTAAATGGAAGTAGGCTCAATCTTTGTTTTAAAACATGCGGGTAATTAACAGTTTTCCACATTCTCTCACCAATTTTAGGTGACAAACATACATATTCCTATGGTTCAGCTTTATCCCCAGCTAAAGACCAATCTATCCACCATGCAGTCGCCTTTCTTGATTCTCCCAGTTCTACCACAGTATGACCAGGAGAGTTCTTGGAAGTAAGACTACCTCCTGACATTCCACTTTCTTAGTGACGCCAAGTATACCCTTGAGCCACACACTGATCTCCCTTGTGTACACATTTCCACAGCCTCTTAACCTTGGCCTCCTCCCAGTATCAAAAGGAAATCAAACTATGATTCATATTCCCCCTGCAGTGTATGTTCACACAAGTCATGTGTAATCAACATTTGACTAGGGTTGATCAAAACAGTCAAAGTCAGTGTTAAAATAGCATGGCTGTAGTGTTGGGTTCAGTTCAGTGATTTGAATGTACAGATGTACATGGATCAGGATGTCTGATCATTATGCAAGAGTTGAGATTAGTTAAAATGATTTGAGAGATAAATTACATCAAGATTCATGCATTAATTTGGTTTTGCAATTTTTCAGATATTGAGTTAAGGTTAAATTAGAGATTGTTGTGCAATATAACTTTATCTTGTTTATCTTAATTAATCAAATATAGGCCCTGAAGGACCAATGACATATGTACAGAGCAGGAGCCCCAAGAATCTCAGACACATCAGTCAGATATTGCAGGATTATCCGGAAATGCCAGTCCCCATTCCTGAGCTGACCATGTCGCCAATTGCCGATGCGGAGGTGTTTTGTCTAAGACAGGTGTCATCAGAGAAAAACTTTTTAGTGTTGTTGGTGCGCCATTTGTTCCAGGCCCATGACCTCATGGGAATAAATGTTAGATGTGTTGGGAAACCTCCACAAGATCCCAATTGAATTTGGCTTATTATTAAAATGTTCAGATGATTAAGATCAACAAAGACCAGAACTAAATCTGAAACTTAGCAATATATGCTCCTCACACCCAAATGTTCATCTTGTAAACAACAACATAACAGAAGACAATCTGCATGACAACAACCACGTTTTATGAAGAAAAATTGGTGCTCTAGTCTCAAACCTAAAATTAAAGATGTAATCTTTAGCAGAATGAGACAGAAATTCACTTCAAGGCCATCCAATTGGCCAATCCACCTCAAACACAAGAAATCCCCAACAATCACCAAGACATCCTTTCTCTTTTGGCAAAGAACCGAGACCAGTACGCAAACATCATCAAGACGCTGCATTCATCGACAGACCACCTTTTCAGCCATACAAACCTCACATCACCATTCCCCGACTACTAAATGGAAAAAACCAACCTGCTAAATTAGTAGGGGCCAACAACCAACATACGCATCTTTTGCCAAATATTTACCTGCAGTACCGTCGCAGTTACCGCACACGCCATCGTCACTGAACCCAGACACTGTTCTGAACCTGAATCGATTTATCCTTTTATTCATTTTCACTAGCTATTGTATGTATCCATATATTTTATTAGCTTCTATTGTCATATTGTATTTATCCTTAGGGAGGGCCACAAGTTCATTAGCTTTGCTATTAAGTGTTACCCTCTTAAAATAAAGTCGTTATTATTATTATTATAACCTTTTAAAACTTACGAGTCTATGCGTCAAATGTAAGGCAGATGTAATTTGATAGTAACTGTAATTTCTTCATTTCTGGAAGTATGTCAATACTTCATACCACATTATTAATAATATTAACCTGGTATACAATGTGTATTGACACATCTATACACTGTACCTTTAAAAAATACAGTTCTTAGTGTTAGCTGCTGGAATATTAATGGTTTCTCGGATCGTTTCATATTAGGTAACAAATTAGACAATCACGATTTTTTATGTTATTTTGAAAATTGTGAAATTACTACTTTAACGGAATCTTGGATGAAAAATGAAGTAACCCTACCTGGTTTTAAAACGCTCTCAAATTCAGCACAAAAATTTCGAAATAAGAAATCTGGAAGACTTTCAGGAGGAATTGTTCTTGGTTGTAAATATTCTCTTGACGGCGGCATTTCTTTTGTCAAATCAAATACGGATTATATTTGGTGTAAACTTGATAAAACTTTCTTTAATCTAGAAAAAGATATTTATTTATGTGCAATTTACATACCTCCTCGGGATTCCCCTTATTTTAACCCAGATGTTTTTGTTGATATAGAAACAGACATTACCATTTTTACTAGAAATAGTTCTGTAATGTTAGCAGGTGATTTCAATGCCAGAACAAGCAAAGTTTCTGATTTTATTGAAGTAGACAACTGTAATCATATACCTGGTGATAATATTCCATTACCATACTCTATAAAAAAAGACAAAATTACGATAACAATATAAACGATCACGGAAAATCACTGATTGAGCTCTGCAAAACATGTGACCTAAGGATTTTGAATGGGAGAACTAAAGGACACCCTTTTGGTAAAATAATCTATCATTCTCAAAAAGGAGTAAGTACTGTTGACTTGAAGTCATGATATTTTAAATTTAATTGAAAGTTTTATAGTAAAAGAAACAAACATTTTCTCAGACCACTCTCAACTTATTTGTTGGACACAAAATTACTTTATCAGATCTCACTCCATTAGTTAATGTTCAACAGCATAAAAAGTTAATCTCCCAAAACAATGTATTTGGGATGAACTCACTAAAGAAAAGTTCTCCAACACTTTCCAACTAAATGAAATGCAATCAAATATTACTTTTTGAAAATTCAGTATGAATGAAGTATCAAAATGTTCTCTTAAACTGACTTGCCAAAAAAATTCTAAAAACAATCATACATCAAAGAAATGGTTTGATCAAGAATGTAGAACTTCAATACCAAAAACTCCAGAAAATTTAAGGATATGCACTCACTGCAATTCAGATTCTGTTGAAAACGAAATACATTTCCTTGTTCCTTGTGAATTATACACTAATCTCAGAAGTACCTTTTATGATGAAATAGATAAAAGAAGTAGACACTTCACAAACTACAAGATTATACATGCAAAAGTACGTTTGTGTTTAACAGTGTAGATCCTTTTATTTGTAGATCAATGGCTGCTTTTATGTTTAATGCAATGAATAAGAGAAATGTTTTCTGTAGTTTTTGGACATACTCCTTCCTGTACTCTTCTAACGCACAATGTTAAAAAATATATCTGTTCGTAAAAATATACGTATGTGTTCGTAAAAAACCGCAATTAATTTCGCTGATAAAACTCAGCCTCATCAGGCAGTATCTGCCATCTTGGATTCAAGATATTATTTGCACCTTGGTGTATGATGCACCAAGTGTCTTATACCGTTCACGTATTTCATGTTAGGTTTCACGAAGTGCCTCCTTCTTCTTCTAGTCTCCACAGTGCTGATTTTTCGCTTTGATTCTCTAAACCCTCTGCGTGTTCCACTCCTCTCGTATAAGCATTTCTGGCTGTTTCCCCAATGTACTTATCTCTGCATCCCTGGCATTCAATTTCGTATGTTACACCGTGTGCACTGCAGCTGGGAAAGGTCCCTGTAGTGCACACGGTGTAACATACGAAATTGAATGCCAGGGATGCAGAGATAAGTACATTGGGGAAACAGCCAGAAATGCTTATACGAGAGGAGTGGAACACGCAGAGGGTGTGTCAGTGAATCAGCACTGTGGAGACATTGCGTGGAGAAGCATGACAAGGAACGACAAGAATTTAAGATGTCAGTGACTGGGTTGTACAGGAAGGATGCCATGTTAAGACAGATTGCAGAAAGTGTCAGGATAAACAGGGCGACAAGGGAATCCCTTATCAACACTAAGAAAGAGTGGAACTTTGTTAAACTACCAAGAGTAGTGCTAGAAGAAGAAGGAGGCACTTCGTGAAACCTAACATGAAATACGTGAACGGTATAAGACACTTGTTGCATCATACACCAAGGTGCAAATATATCTTGAATCCAAGATGGAGGATGCCGAGTTTTATCAGCGAAATTAATTGCGGTTTTTTACGAACACATACGTATATTTTTACGAACAGATATATTTTTTAACATTGTGCATAAGAAGAGTACAGGACGGAGTATGTCCAAAAACTACAGAAATCTTTCTAACTCTTTTATCGTTTCGACGAGAGAACTTTCCGAAACATAAGAGAAATGAAGATATGTTTTAAAACTACACATAAGAAATAATTCCATATTATAATTATACATAATACTGTAATTTCCTCTTATTAGTTTATTTATAATTAATCCTGATATAGTAATGTACAATGCACTTCTTTTAATTTGTAATTTTTTTTTTATTATCTGGCATGCGTTTCTCAGAACTCCTGAAGAATTTTTGGGCCTGAAAAGCTATTTTATGTGCAGGCTATTTACCAACAGAGATTTAATTATCGTTCGTTTGGAAAACTAAGCAATGAAATCTTAAGTTGATGAGAAACTTTGCACTGGTTTTCGAACTAAAAACTTAACCATAAATTGAAATACATTGAAATGAAAAATCGCTTTTGGGCTCTAGAAGTCTTCGGGTGTTTTGAGAAATGCACGCCTGGTGAAATGGGAATACCTGAATAAATTGTTGTTGTTGTTGTTATTGCTTTGAAGACCTCGACCAGGTGTAGGCCTTTTAAACAGGCTGATGGTCATTTAGCCACAGCGAAACAAGAAAACTTCAGTCGAGCAAGCATTATTCATTTTAGCTGAGAGAGCAAGATTCCAAAATGCCTTTTTGAAAAGAATTCTTAGTTACTGGCAAAGACAAATCAGAAAATGTATAATGAAAGCACCTCAATAAAATCACCAAAACAAACGTGTTGGTCAAACTGGAAATCCTGGTAGCATTTTGGTCTATGGCGGTGAACAAAGAAACTCTCAAACTTCAAAAAGGACACTGAAAATATCTCCTCATCAAATACTGCAAGTTGTTTTTGTCTTTTTGTTGTGCTTTAGTGGCTTCATGCTGACTTTGCTGAATGAGTTTGAATTTTAATCGCACCTGAAAAATTTTCAGTGCAAGCTGCAGCAAAGCTTACAATGTACTTGCCAATATGCAAAAATTGTTTTCAAGGAATCCACTGCAAGGAAAAAATTTTGCTAAGGAATCAAGGTACATTTTAAGCATAATTCTGTAGCTTTAATTTTGTTCTTATTAGAGCCATTGCCATAAAGGATAACTGTGAACTTAAGTTTATAACTAGACAAGAACTTGATTAAACTAAGTTTATAAGATACAGTTTGCCAATGGAAGCCATTTCAAGTTGTTTTCAATTGCGGCTTTATGTTTTTCATAGAAGTAGTTTTCTTACGAAGAAAGGTACTCTTTTGTCAATGCTGAATTTAATTGTTAGAGTTAAACATATTTGCCGAGTTACTGAAGTTTTTAAAACTTACAGCCTAAAAGCAAAATACCAGAATAGGCATGTAGGTAAATAAAAAGGCATTGACAATTTTCTTGATAAAGTTATAGCTTAATTTCATTGAAGAGAGTTTTTGTAACCTAGCAATAATGTTAACCCTTTTAGCTCCAAACGTTTCCTCTGGATAGAACAGAGGAAAAACAACTTTTGTTAGCAGATGTTAGGCCGTTCTTGGGACCCTTGAATTTTGCGGGCCATACTGTAAAAATAAATATGAACCGGAAAGCTGACCAATCATAGCACACGTACTAACTGAGAGATATTATAATTTATAATAATAATTCAATATGTAATGTGCAAATTATTGCTTACCTGGCATCCATGTTGTTTTCAACTCACAACCCGCTTCTTTGATGCCCATCAAAATACATGTATCATTGATCATCTGATCTTATTCATGTCATCACTTGAAAAAGTACATGGATCCATGGAAATTTACACACATGGTCATAATGAAACTGAAGCATCTTTGAAATCTGTTTCTACCAACAGTGTACAAAAATGTACTTAGGCAGCTGCAAAGAAAGACCATTCTGTGAGACCACTCAAATAAAAGCTACTACGCAGTACTTTGCTGTGGTACTGTCTATTATGCTGTACAATGTGGTTCAAACTGTTTTTAACTCTGTGTATGAAATCCTACAGTGCAACTATTTAAATGAATGCTATTAAGCAGCTTTCCTGTGGTACTGTTTATTGTGCTGTTCAAGGAGTTGCTAACTTTTGAGACTGTGGATGAAATCATCAAGTGTGACCATTCCAATGAAAGCTACATAAATGTAGTAGTCCTTTCCTGTGGTACTGTTTATTACTAAGAACACTTCAGTTTAAAAGAAATGGTGATTTGTAGAAACGAAACAACAGGATTCAAGTTTGGAAATACATGTACTCAGAGATGCTCAAAGATGGTTCAATTTTTGTCCATGTAGCTAACTGCCTCTCTCAGGCTAAGCTACTATGCTATCCGTCTGAGTGAGTGAGTTGTTGTAACAAAAGAATCCGAGCCCACAACTAACTCTGCCGATTTCGATCCGATATTCCCCGATCTTAGCTCCTTTTTATTCTCGGGCAAGTGGACGATTTTTGCCCTGCTGGCTAATTTAAACATTCTACACTTTGTGCCATTTTCAAAACAACAACTTTCAGCCAAACTGTTGATCCTAAATTTCGTTCTTGCCCAGGCTGGCTCACATCATGTAATACTGTGCTGAAAGTCGTCTCGGCAAACCGGGCCATCTCTGCTAACCGGGCCAGCCCGGCTCATACTGTATAATCAGGCCCTAAAACTTATTATCTCGGTTAACCCTTAAATTTCAGAATTTCAACCAAAACACGCTTTTTGGAATGAAAAAAGTGGGTTTTCATGGATTTTTTGGCCAAATTCTGCATTTTCCCATTTGATTTTTTTCCTTCTCTCTTTTCCTTTCATCTTTGACCCTCCCTTTCTTTACTTGCTATCTTTGGCTGTTTATACACTTTCTGTCAGCTGGAAAAGTTTTGACCCAACCTTTTAACCCATTGACTCCTGAGAATTGTTACGTTTTTGAGTGATTTTCTACATAAACGAGCCATAGGATTGCGTGACTCCATATTTGGGGTTACCATCGAAAGTGCAGCTGTTCTAAAACACTGAAGCAGTGGAGTCTTGTACGGGCGGTTTCGGGCAGTTAAGGTGTCAATGGGTTAAGGAACCCAAGAAATGAATCTGGAAGAATGTCCCGTGTGTGAGCCAAATTCGGCATTGATTTTGCAACAAAAATTTAACAGGTTTTCCTGCATAACTGTGGAAGAATTTGACCAATTCCCAAAATCAATACATGAATGCAAAGATCTATCCGTTCTGCATCAACTGGATGTCAAAGTTATCTTGTGACGTGTGAATCGATGACGTCACAATGGCTTCCATGTATAAAACCCCAAAACCCATAAATATCAGGGTTTAAAATGTAAAGGGTTTACCAAGCCAGTCCACTAGCAGGGATGTAGCTAAGGCCCCATCCACACTAATCCGTTTTCAAACGAAAACGGAGCTGTTTTGCTCCGTTTTCAAAAAGATTTGCGTCCACACTTATCGTTTTCGTATCGTTTTCGCCTGTCCACATAACGCCGTATTGTTTTGAAAACGCTTTGATACCCTAAGTGCGCATGCTCAAATGAACTCTACACATTTCAATATATCGGCCCACGAAATTGGCGCCATTCTTGATTCTTTGTTGAGTGTTGTTTTGGTTTAGAATTCTTCGATATTTTCCTTCTAAACGATGCCAAGAACAGCTGGAAAGCAACCAAAACCTAAAACAGACTGTTTCACATGGACTGATGATGAAATCGAGCTACTTCTGAAAGTCACAAACGAATACAAAGTGCAGAAAAGCACCGAGAGTGTAGACTGGGAGTCAGTCCAGTCGAAGTATCGCGACATCTTGCATATGTTTCACGGTCGAGTGGTCTGGCTATTTTGATGACGTAACCGTTTTCAGATAGCATCGTTTTCTCCGTCCACACCAGAAAACAGCGTTTTCAAAAAGCATTGTTTTCAAATCGCTCCACTCTGGAGAGCATTTTCGAATCGCTCCGTTTTCAGTGATCGTTTTCGGCGTTGTAGTGTGGACGATAGCCGTATCCGGAGCAAAACAGCTCCGTTTTCGTTTGAAAACAGATTAGTGTGGACGGGGCCTAAGAGCCGGCTACTGGCTAATTTTACCACCTGAAAGAGAACTTATCACCGGCTGAAATTTCACTAGAAAACAAAGACTTTGGGAGATTTTAAGGTGCACAAGCCAGAAAAACCGGCTGAACTTGTTAATGACCCTGCTAAATGTTTTCTTAGCTACAACCCTGTGCTTTGGGCCTGGGGCCCATTTCTCGAAACCCCGATTACTTTTTGGGCCTGGAACTATACTTTAAAATCGGAATCTATAAAATGGTGATGTAATATTTAGCCCTCACACCAGCCCGACTTGATCTCGGTAACTTAAAATTTTACTGCTTAGCTTTCAAAACCAACAAAATTTGAATCTTTAATAAATACATTGCACACATAATATTGCTCTCCAGGTGTGCGTTTCTCAAAGCTCCCGAAGACTTTTCGAGCCCGAAAGCAATTTTTTTAAATGTAGTTTCTAACGAAAGGCGTTGAAATTTTTAGCACACAAATCAGCTAAAGTTGTGTAGTAAACGTAAGATTTTATTGCTTAGCTTTCAAATTCAACAAAAACCGAATCTTTATTGGTAAACATTCTGCACGTAACACAGCTTTTCGGGTCCGAAAAGTTTTCGGGACTTTCGAGAAACGCACGCCGGGCCCGAAAAGTTATCGGGACTTTCGAGAAACGGGTCCCTCAGCCCGGCTCATGAAAGGTGGTCTCGCTCTCGGAACTACATGTAATACATCGCGACTACATAACTTATTTGTGTAAATTTTACTCGCTGCTAATTACTTCAGAAACGAAATAAGCTTAAGCTTTCATGTACACGCTTTCTGAAAGTGGTATGAGTTTGTAGTGGACTTATTTTCATTGAGTCGATTTCCACGTGTAGCGAACCTGGCGAAAATGTGACAGAGATGTGACAAAAATGTTCACAACAAGAGAAATTTTCGAGAATATGTTGTCGAAAATGTTGCAAACAAGGAACAAAGTCTTACCTGTGGAATAATCCGACGTTCTGAAGTCCAACGACATTGCTTCGTAGTCTTCAACTGCACGCGGGAAGCACGCGGGAGCGAAAGTCTTGACGCCTGCCTCGGGAAGAACCGGCGACGCTCTACTACCGCCGCTTGCTGTTAAACTTAGCATTGAATTGGAGCAATGTCTTTCTTATTTAAACAAAGCATACTCAAATGAATGAGAAAAACTCAAAAGCTCTGTGAGTGAAAAGTTTAAGCTCCGTTTGGGTCGTTCAGAACACCGCATTCATCTGATTCAAAGCTACCCAAAGACTTCCAATGCTGTTGGCAATGAATCCCAGGGGCTTAGAAACTCTAGCCCAGTCCCTGTTGCGCCGCTAGTAACTGATGACGCCTGGATGATTTGTCCCGCTTATAATTTATGAAAAGCTATCACTTGTTCTCGGTCTACCCTTTGAGCAGTGGATTCTCCAACGCCGAGCTTCGCCGCACGAGAAACAAACCACTCCGAGCATCTGTTAGTTCTTTTGGTCGAGCCGCCGTCCAGCGCCATGCGCCATGGACGAATAAATTAACTTTGAACCGGTAAAACAAGTTTGCAAACCTCCGGCGCATGCACTCATCCACGTAACTGCTGCGTTTAAACGAGTCCGCTATGCAGCAAATCGCATCCAAGTTCACAGGTAGCCCAAGCTCTACAGGTAACTGTTGCGTAATAGCGAATTTATAAGGATCGGTATGAGGAAAATTCACTTCGGATTTGAACATAAAATTAGGAACGATATTTGAATAAAACTGGCTCACCTGAACTTATTTGTGTGTTTACTTGTGTCTTGAGTGGTTTTGGGGTCAATTCGAAGCGATTCCAGCGAGTTTTAGTTCAACTGTCTCTTCCTCCCTAAAAGAGAGACAAGGTAGGGCACTCCGCTCAACGAGCCGATCGGATCCACCGAAGGAAATCGGTCGTAAATTCGCTCCATCGCCTCGAAATTCCACGTAGACTATAGTCAAGACGAGGTGCCACGGGATAAGGAGACGCACTATACCAGGACTATAATCTATGATTACTACTGTACTAGTTGCGTCGACGAAGGAGACGCTTCCTAAACTTGTCGGCTAGACGGAGCGAATCGAGAAAAGTGTCGGTACCAAATCTGCGCCATCTTGATTAAACATATGCTGAATGCAACTTCCAGACATTGAGATATCTACATTTATTTAGTCGGTAAAATCCTTGCGGATATCACACTAAGTACTGAGGCGTATCATTTCAGAATCGGAGAAATATAAACCGAAATGAAATCAAGACAAATATACTGTTTATGTCGGGAAAATCTGAGACCTTTCGGAATACACAGCACGGCAGAATTGAAAGATTTTGCCCGATTCCACGGCGATAGCGTGAATTTGTTTGACGTCGGCCCGACGTTTTTGCCTGCGTGACATATCTCGTGACATAGCCCCTTTCAACAGTGGCTGAAACTGAGGTACTACGTAGGTCAAGACGAGGTGCTACGGTATAAGGAGACGCACTATAATCTATGATTACTACTAGTACCGTGGTGGTCTACTAAATAGATCCGATCTATGTGCATTTTCTATCTAAAGTAGAATTCACTGTTTCTCTCCCTATGGCGCTGACAAAAGGAGGATATTACCATCTTCCCGGCATGCACTGCAAGCAAACTATATTATCTAACGGCGGCGACCCGCAAGCAGCTCATTTTACGCAGACACCATTGAAGTTGGAGGTCAGTTAGTCGTAGCGGAAACCTTTCAAAAAAAAATCTACGTTAACCTATTTATTCTATTCACCTTTACAGAATATTTTCCATTTCGGGTTATGTTTACAGTTTGCTTTTGTTAAGGCCGCTTAACTTCCCAGACGGGCCGAATCCCGCGATATTAAAGCGTCGCGTGGTAGACGCTTCAAATCTCTTCAGAGATTCATGGAATCAATAAGCCGTCTCTCCATTTCAAAACAATATCGGGTTATATTAGAAGAAATATCCGTATCATGCTTGCTTTGACTTACTGAACCTAACACTGGTGAACAGAGCCGGTGAAATAATTCCCGCTAACCACTGCTAAAAAAAAAATGAAAAATATAAAACAACAGCTACTTACTAAGCACGCGACTGTCCTGCAGTGTTTGTTTACGGTTATGTTATTTTTAGTTCAAAATCGATCTTCGCTTTTTCTGACTTTTCTATGGTACGAGCATTAATCAGTTCAGCTTCATTTCATTTTATATTTTGCTGTGACCAAAATAAAAATCGAATCGGTCCACAAATGCTAACAGATCTTACAAACGACGCGCTACTTGGAGCTTGCCGGATGTAGTCACGATAAAAACAAACAGCCGCCGAAATAGATCACTTTCAGCTTCAAAATTTAGGATGAAATCGTGTAGTCAATTGGAGTCAATTAGGTTTTTGAGAAAGTTTATGCCTTAAATGACTGGAATTGGGTATTATTTGGCTTTTGACTCGCCTTTTTTGAATCGATCCAACCAATTTAAAATATGCATTACCGATGACTACAAACAGACATGGACGACAACAGTCAAACTACACCACTATAATATTTTTCAACGGGTCCAATCCACTTTAAGAAAAACATTTCCTGGCACATTATTAATAGAGGAATCAGGTACGTATTGTTTTATTTCAAAGCCTTTACATTTAAGCGAGGAAATCCATGTACAACTTTGACTAAAATACGTGCGTTCTTCGGTTCCACCGGAAGTCATTCACCCGAATTTTACCCAAAGCACGCTGGGAAGATGGTAATATCCTCCTTTGCGCTAACATGTATCGGTTGCTAGGCTCAATTGCGCTTTCGCCATGTGCCACAATTGTTTGTGGCGTGACCGTTGCGCAATATAGTCTATTATAAAATGCTCAAGGAAATGCGCGCGCTATGATTGGTTAAACCGACTTCATTATAACTCGATAAAACACGCGTGTGACGTAAGTTCATTATAACCGTTTTTATTTTATAAAAGCAATAAAAAAACTTGTTCCTCGTGCATTGTTGGGTTATATAAGCACTTGGGAATTTTTAAGAACACTCGAGAAGTGCGAGAAGCACTCGCCTTTGGCTCGTGCTTCTCTGCACTTCTCTCGTGTTCTTAAAAATTTCCGCGTGTTTATATAACTCAATAATGCACTCGGCGCGTTTGTTATTTCTTTATGAAAGCTCTTTCTAGAATGGTTAGCGACATATATGAGATAGGTGATCAGTTACCGACTCTCATTATGTTTTAGCTATGGCACACTGACGAGAGCTAATAAGTTCGAAACAGCTGTCTGTGTCTGCTTTCTAGTTTTGAGCGCTGATCATGCAGTGAACAATCACAAAAGTCCTATTTTGTACTAGACTGCAAAACAGTTGTATTTTTGCGTTGGTCATACGAATGCGCGCGCACAAGCGCTTCGCGCCTTTGCGAGCGAGCCAGCGAAAAAAAACCAACCCGTCCTCCTCTCTGAATTAACGATTATCGTTAATTCTTAAGGGAGGGAGGGAGGGAGGGAGGGAGCATAGTACTTGGTAAGGTCGGGAGGGGCAGGTTAAACGTGGGTGGGAATTCAACTTGTATGGGATGTCACTGGGGTGGGTAGTACACTTATAGGTTATAATGATATATCTGTATTATGAATAAAAAAACTAATAAAATACAAAAAAAAAAATTCTTAAATTGCTCCGAATTAACGATTGTAGTTAATTCCGAACACTGACAGTCTGAAAGGAATTCTGGGAAATCAGCATTTTTGTTGAAAAAGAACAATACTTAGTGCTCGGACCACAGGCTTCCCAAGCTACATACGTGGTGTATACGACAGCTTGCGTATACAGAGAAATGTATGGGGAAAATCACAGATTCTCTAAAATTGGGTAAATAACTATCTATTTTGAAATAAAGTTTACCTACCTCAAATGTAACGTTTACTTGTGTCTTGTACCGAATTTGAAGCCATTACGACGCCATTTAGCGAAGTTATTCGAAGTCGTTGTCTCCCCTTCTTCAGAAGGGGAGAAAACGCCGTATATTAGGCCCAGTTCAAACGTCGAACTTCACATGTGCCGAACCTAATGCAAATGAGCAAAATCTATTGTTCTTGCTCATTTGCATTAGGTTCGGCACATGTGAACTTCGACGTTTGAACTGGGCCTTAGAGCGGATGACAGACGAAAGACATGAAAATGCATTAATTTATAAACTGAAACGCATCAAAAGGTTGGAAAACGTTACGTGATGAGTTTTCGATGCTTAAACGCTTTGTCAAGTGAAATGTATTTATCATGGGTTACGTAACCTCATTTTTGGGCGTTTGTGACACTTTGTCACAATGCTTCATCAGCGGGGTGTCGGGTATATATATGGTGAGGCCTTCATTTGTATTCATTCGAGTCATACGACCGCACTCTGTTCGCCCCAAATTATGTCCGACACTGGAAACGGCGTAGAATCAAATCTTGAGGTTTCTTTTGACGACTCTTCACAACGGACTCCTATTCCGCCTTCTTCGTCTCCGCTACAACAGTCTCCTGACTTAGCATCGACGTTTTCTCTCTTTAAGGATTATTTCGACAAGAAATTGACCGCGTTGAAGCACGACATCCAGGAAGACTCCTTAAGCAACAGTGATTCTATTGCTAAGAAGTTGAAAGAGGAATCCAAAATATCCTTCAAGTTTGAGGGGAACAAAAGGCAGTTCTACTTCAATTCCGGCCTTGCAGAGAAGGTTCAATCGGCTTCCACCGCTCTCGCTAAAAGGAAATTTGAAGTCGCCCGCTCTTATCTAGAAGAGCTAGACGCTGACATAAAGAAACGCAACAAACTTGTCAGATTGGCCGATAAATCCGCTGCCGGTTGGGACTTGGTCAACGAATATTTATCTGACGAATTGGCTAGCGGATCGGAGGACGAAAAGCGAATTCGACGCGCAGAGCAGAGGGCCCTTCGCAAACGAAAAGATCGGCAGCAGCAGAAAACGAAGTCCGCAGCCAGGCAGAGTCAACCATCTGCAACCACCACTTCTTTTGCTGGCCAGCGTCAGTTCAATTTTGCTTCCGCTTCTCGTTCCTTTGCACCCGCTAGTAAAGCAAAGCCTGGCGATTTCTGCTTCGCTTGTGGTCGGCAAGGTCATTGGAGATCCGAGTGTCCTGGACATTCCCAACCCAGACCTTCAAGTTCCAGCCAGTTGAATTCCGGTTTCTCCTCAAACCTTGGAGGTAAATAAAAACCTTCCCAAGAACTTGGAGTAAAAGTTAAGTATTTATTTTGTGATTATGGATTTTTCCAGCTTAGAGTTTTTCAGAGAAAGAGACTCTAGTTCTTTAGTCGATTTCGATTACGATCGAAATCTATTCGAATATGAACAGAACTCTGTTTTGCCTGTACTGAAAGGCAGGCTTAAGGCCGCGCTCCATTATTGGTATTCTATTGGCGCCAATAGCTTTGTTACTGATACTATCAAGTTCGGTTATCGCATCCCTTTTCTCAGTACCCCTAGCAGGGCGCGTTTTCGTAACAATAGGTCAGCTTTGGACAATGCGTTGTTTGTCGAGTCGGCTATATATGAATTAGTTTGCAATCACTCGGTGGTTGAGGTACCCTTTGTCCCACACGTTGTTAACCCGCTTTATGTGTCGATTCAATCGTCAGGCAAAAAAAGGCTTATTCTCGATTTGAGGCATGTCAACCAGTCTATTTGGAAGCAGAAGTTTAAGAGCGTAGATTGGAGGGTCTTGTTATCATATGTATCATATGTATCTCAAGTCTGGCTATCATCATTTTGATATTTTTCCAGATCATCAAACTTTTTTGGGGGTTTTCCTGGAATTTTTCTGGAACTGTCAGATATTTTTGTTTCACAGTTCTCCCTTTCGGCCTTAGTTCCGCCCCGTACATTTTTACCAAATGTCTCAGGCCGCTTGTTAAGTTTTGGAGACTTAGTGGCATCAAAATAGTCGTGTTTCTCGACGACGGGTGTGGTGAGGGTGATTCATTGCGAATTGCTAAGGATCATTCATTGCTCGTTCGGACATCGCTGGGTTATGCAGGTTTTGTCGCTAATTCCGCTAGTCTACTTGGGAACCTACGCAGTCACTTGTTTGGTTGGGTCTAAACTGGAATCTTGTTTCTGGTTCGTTTTCTATCTCTGATAGGCGTATTTCCAATTTTATTGGTTTTTTAGAGAAATTCCTTCAATCGGCTCCGTACGTCACTGCTCGGGATTGCGCCTCGATCGCAGGCCATGTTATGTCAATGTCACCAGTCTTGGGTAATTTGACTCGTCTTAAGACCCGGTTTTTGTACAAGGTCATAGACTCCAGGTCTTCGTGAGATTCTCGGTTCAATATCGGGCTTCATAACGATTGTCTTTCGGAAATATTTTTCTGGGAAAACAATATCGCGAGCCTTAATTCTAGACTTATAGTGCCTTATCAGGCGCCTTGTTTGCTTAGTTTTCAGATGCTAGTAACGTAGCCTGTGGCGCTTACCTTGTCGGTACTAGCCAAGTATGCCACCGTATGTGGAGTCCATGTGAGGCTATGAAGAGCGCTACATGGAGAGAACTTAAAGCCGTGTTTTTGCTTTAACATCGTTTAAGGATTCAGTTCAGGGCAAGTCCGTTAAATGGCACTCTGACAATGAAGGGGCGGTCCGTATAGTTGACATAGGGAGTCCTAAAGCAGAATTGCATTCTATTGCGCTTGAGATTTTTGATTTCTGTAGGATTTTTAATGTTCGTCTTGTTCCTCAATGGGTTCCCAGAGAGCTTAATGTTTGTGCTGATGAAATTAGCAACATTATCGATTACGACGACTGGTATACTACCCAGGGGTTTTTTGCCCATTTAGATTCTATCTGGGGTCCCCATACCGTTGATAGGTTTGCTAACGCGTCCAATGCCCATCTCCCTAGATTCAATTCTAGGTTTTGTGTATCAGGCTCAGAAGCTGTTGACGCTTTTTCAGTCTCTTGGACGGCAGAGAATAATTGGCTCGTTCCGCCAGTACATTGTATCACAAGGGTGATCCAACATCTTGTTTCATGTGGCGCCTTTGGGACTTTAGTGGTCCCTTATTGGCCGTCTAACGTTTTTTGGCCTTTTGTATTTGCGAGCTCGCTTGATTTTCAACCATACGTTGTTGGGTCCATTTACTTCCCAGATCCCTCGGGGATATTTGCTCTTGGGTGTTATAAGGATTCGCTCATAGACTCTAATAAGTTCAATAGTGCGGTTCTAGCTGTCAGAATTGACGCTAGGGGTCACAGTTTTTAGGCATGGCGTTTTTTCTTTTATGCCGAGTGGTTTTTTGACTGCAGTGACGTTCGCACTGGTCAGTGGTTATGATCGTGAGTTCAAGAAGTTTCGTCTGCTTGTTCCTTGACTGTGTTTCGAATGAAACTAGTTTGCCGAGTGGCTTGATTCTCGCCTAGTGGCGTTGTGCAGATTTGTACAGGGTTGTACAGGGTTGTACAGGGTTATTTTTTCGTTGTAGATTAGTTTCACGTTTGTTATGATATTTATTTTTGCAATGCTAACGTTGTTCCCATAGATTTTGTCAGAGGGGTTTTACAGCCTGGTTTTCAACATGTTGAAGACAGCCGCCTCAAGGTATTAGCTCAGGAGCTCCCTGAAGTTCTTCTCAAGAGCAAAAGCGCAAATACAGCTAAGAAGTATGAAAGAGGTTTTAATGCATGGAGAAAATGGGCTTCACAGTTCAAGGAGATTGTAATTTTTCCCGCTTCTAGCGTTTATATTTCTTTATTTTTTCTTAGTTTGATACAAGAATCGGTTTCTTGTAACATTATTGACGAAGTCCATTACGGGCTTAGGTGGTTTCATGATTTAGCAGGTCATCCCGACCCATGTAATTCACCTGTTGTTATTCCATTATTGGAATCTGCCAAAAGGCTTCTTAGTGTTCCGATTAGAAAGAAAGAACCAGTTACTCCTGAAGTTGTTCAGCGCTTGTTTGCGCATTATGGCTCCGCTTCCGCTAGTTTATCTGATTTACGTTTGCTCAGTTTGTGTGTTTTGGGTTATGCGGGATTTTTCCGTTTCAACGAGTTAGTTCAATTGCGCAGGTGTGATTTTCTATTTGAAGATTCTTTCATGATAATTTTTGTTCAGCGTAGCAAGACGGACATTTATAGGGATGGAGCTTGGGTTGTCATTGCTAAAACCCTAAAGCCTACTTGTCCTGTTATGTTAACCCTTCGCTATTTTTCAGTTGCTTCTTTTTCAGAAGACAGTGAAGTTTTCATTTTCCGTCCACTTGTTATCTGCAGCAGCAATGGATCTTATCGTTTTTGTGGGTCTGCCCCATTGTCCTACTCTAGGGCGCGCGAGATAGTGCTTTCCGCTTTTGAGGCCGTTGGCCTCTCCAAACAAGATTATGGGCTTCACAGCCTTAGAGCTGGAGGCGCCTCCGCCGCGGCAAATGCCCAGATTTCTGATCGTTTGTTTAAGAGACACGGACGTTGGAAATCAGACAAGGCTAAGGATGGCTACATAAAGGATAATACTCTTGCTTTGTTGTCGGTTTCATTGTCATTGGGTATTTAATTTACTTCCCGTTCTTTTAGTTCGCCCGTACACGGCTCGTGGTGACACACCCCATAAGTGGTTGCTTATTACATGGTAAATGATTTATATTCGGTTGAGCGGGGGAGCATATTAGAATATAAATGTATTTATCATGGGTTACGTAACCTCTTTTTTGGGCGTTTGTGACACTTTGTCACAATGCTTCATTAGCGGGGTGTCGGGTATATATACGGTGAGGCCTTCATTTGTATTCATTCGAGTCATACGACCGCACTCTGTTCGCCTCTAAATTAAATACCCAATGGCTATATTAGCATTCAGGAGGTTTATTTTTTCTATTCTTGGCTTGCCATGTTTTGTTTTGTTTTTTCACATTATACTAGATTATGTTGTGATCGTAATCTTCATGCTAGACATTACAGTTACTGCTCTGTTATTATTTTGCGCCACATTGGTTATTGACATATATATATCTTGTAATTTAATTGACATGGAGGACATAATAAAGAGGCCCGTACACGGCTCGTGTTGACACACCCCATAAGTGGTTGCTTATTACATGGTAAATGATTTATATTCGGTTGAGCGGGGGAGCGTATTAGAATATAAAAGGGATTATTGTTGACATGAATGCAATTGTCATAAGCTGTCGAACTTTACTGACTATAGTTGAGAATTTAGTTTCTTTTCCGGACAAGAAAAAAGATGATAAATCAGTACCAATTAGACAGTGGGTAGGCTTTCATTTTAAAATAAACAATCCCAAAACATCATCAGTGCTCACTTAATTTATGTTGACTGTTTGTAGGCAGTTAACCTCACTCATTTGAATCCTTTGTTTCCACCCTATGCAAGGTTTTGTTGTCGTACATCTTGGGAAAGGGCTGAACATAAAAGAGAGGATTTAATATTTAAATACGCTTTCCTTTTAGTAGAACAAGGAGCAAAGGACCGCGAACGAAAATGCTGCTGGAGTACGTAGGGTCTATAGAAGATCTGATCAGCCAAAAATAGTAATACAAACATAGTGAGCAAAGCTGATACTACGTACTACTATTGACCTATTCTACGCGCCGCCGTGACGTGGGTCAATTGGCATTTGGATTCGAGCTCTCATTGTTGCCATCACCACGTGCAATTTGGTAGGGAATTGGCGTTCGCGCTAGTTTTTCTATCTTTTTGCTGCTACACCGTGCTGACGAGACCCAACCAGGTCGAAACAGCTGTCCGTGGTTGCATTTTGGCTTTCAGTTTAGGCTCTATCATGACGTTGTCCCGTTAATTGTTCTACGTAGTATCAGCTTTGCTCGCTATGTTTGTTCCTTTTAGTGTCTGCTGCGTGCTTAGTCTCTTCACAATAACTTCTATTTGCGTCCTTTTCACTTACAAAGTTTCACAGCAGATGTTATATGCAGGTTTTGAACTCTGAGAGGTGGGTCACCAAAGACAATTTCCACACCTTGGCGGTGCATGGTTCATGCGAACCAGCGAAAAGTGTGCAAGCATGAGATTAGCCATCGGAATGCCCATTACAAATTGTTTTGTAACCTCTGTTAATTGTGTGCCTAAATGTTTATGATGTTTCTAGAACTATAATATTTAGCTTGCATAATTTTTGCCTTCACACCAGTAACTATCTGTTGCCAGTTATGTACACAGGCTTTTATGAGCGAGAGATGCAACTCGGGTCAAATCACCCACTTAAGTATATGAACTAGTGTATCCAAAAGATAGTAATTGCTGCGGTAAATTTGTTGTAACAATGCTGTTTTATCGTCTCGCTGGTATTACAGAATTTTCTCTTTCGGTTTTTGGGGGGAAGCAAAGCAAATGTAACCGGGATGAATCGACGAAAATTCCAGCTAATAAGACTAATTTTGGTTTGTAATTCACGCATCAAGTTCCTGCAATGTCTGTAGAATATTGTTGAGTAAAGAACGCGTTCACCACGAAGAAGGTGTGAAAATTTAGGTTAATTACTGTGTGTTCGCGTCTCCCAAGCTCAGCTCAGGTTTCGCGTCCACAAGCGCTCAGCTCAGCTCAGTCTCATCGACCCCTGTCGGAGTGATTTCAAAATAAATTTGTCTTTTATTCCGTACAATCTTCGAAAATATTTGCCATTCAACGGTCCTATCACCATGCCTCGCAGTCCCCGCTCAACTCGTAGTATTCTTCGACACTTCAGTTCCGATTTCGACTGGGAGATGTTGGACCAAAATACTGTATTACAAATCTCGCAGCGAACACTGAGCTTGAAGCAGCAAGCGAGGCTATTGTTCGTGACGCAGTGCATTCTGGCCCAAAATGTGTTCGTGGCGCAGTGAATTCTGGTAAAAAGCGATCAAATCGAGATTTTTCCTAGCTTATATTTTTTTCTCATATATTTCTCTTAAATCCTGATTATGTTGCTGCTCACTCGCTACGCTCGTTCCGCAGCAATTAATTTCCTGCAAAATTTACCCACTCATTATGGTTTCAAAGCTTTAAAATGCGACTTCGCTAGCATCACATTCACATTGGTTGAGTCAATAATGCCATGATCAAGAAAATAAGTATAAAACATTTGAAAGCGTTGGCTATTTGATCAGCATTTCTCTTATTCCTTAACATGAAGCAAGTTTCTTTCCGAATAATTACATTAGTCTCAGCTCATGTTCCAGCAAGCGCTCATACGGAAATCAGCTACAGTTTGGTCGTGGTAGTTGCCCAGAATACAAAAAGTTATTACAATAAATGGACAAACATTATGCTGACTTTGTAGATAAAAGACTTATATAACTTTTAATGTGCGCACTCACTTCTTCGATTCGCGCGTTTTCGTGTTATCGAGTCAAATGAAACACTCCAGACATAAGAAACACTGCCCACTTTCCTATTGCGAACAAAATACACTTTCTCAGTTTAGTGCCCGTAGTGTAAAGAACTAGAGTTGACACAAAATGATTTTTAAATCATTACGTTATAAGACCTGTTAATGTTTAGTGTTTGTACGTAAATGATCAGGTATTCACATGCTACTCTGAAAACAATTGTGAAAAGCATTTCATTACACATCAGAGTCGCGTAAATAAGTGTCATAAGTGGCTTACACAGATACCGCGTAGATATCACTGATGATAAATCCAGCCGGCGGGGGGAGGGGGGGGGGAGAGGGAGGGACTCACTTAACACCCTAAAATATATCAGAATCTCGTTTGATAGGCGTGGCTCACATGAATTGTAACCCCTGAGAGTAACCAATTCTAAAATAACACAAGTCATATTCTGTCATATTTTTTCGGTTCAATCTTCAAAAAGATTGGGTAAAGGGTACGATGAGTACCCCCGTTATTTTTTATGGGATCCTCCCCGGCTACCGTATTAACATAGAGTAGAGAAGAGTTTTGAGTAATAATGATGGTGATCAAAGTGTTATTTTCTTTCTTTCTTTGTAGAAAATCTATTGAAGGGTGAAATGCAGAAGTGGGACTTGTCTAAGCAATCACAGTTGAATCCATACAAGACTTCAAGGCTGATTACGACCACACAAGCCATGAGGTGTCGACAGACACCAACCTTCCTCGTGTACATCCTGTTTATCTCAGCTGTTTTTTGCTCAGCAGCATTGATATACTATTTCTCAGTTCAACTTCAAAGTTTTAAAAATCATGGTTCACTATCTCATATCGGTTGCATCCCTAACGACAAACAAAAAGATATTTCCAACATAAATTCACTTCCTCTGATTGATTTTAAAGACTTGGGAAATAAAAAGCAAAAAGTGCTTCTTTTAATTATTGTAAGCACTGCGCCTCAAAGATTTGACAGAAGGCAAGCGATAAGGGACACGTGGTGGAAACACTGCACTGGAGATAAGGTAAGTCAATCAGTCATGCGCAGAACTATTCTTTATCGCGTTCGAAAAACGCAATCAGTCCTAATTTCGTGTTGGTTGTCCTGTGGTTTACGTGCAGTAAAATTTGAGATGTTTTGGTGTCCGGTCTTCCAAATGGCCGCCCCTATTGCTTTTTTCAGGGGCTCATTTCCGCCGGAAACCTACGAACGTGTCTCCATAATCTCCGAATACTGCAAGTATATTGTGTAAAGGGACAGTATCCCGGATGATATATCGTGTTTTCATGATTATGGCCAGAAGTTTACTTTAAAGTGCCACTATGATCAAAAATATACATTTTCTGTTCACTTCATATTTTGAAAATATAAGTACTCGTTACTTACCTTGCGAAGTTTCAAGTCAAAACTCGTACGAGAAGTACCATTATTTTAACTTTACATTTCGAATTCAGCTTGCCGCCATTACTCAATTAAAAAATGACCGGGACCGAACCCTGAGAGTTGGATCGAGTTGGCCAAAAGATTTTGTGACGTCAATGACTCAACACGTACCTTTTGGCTTTGTTGTCTGTGACCCGGAGGGAACCGCGTTGAGTCATTGACGTCATAAATCAAGTCACGTGTACCAGATCGCAAACCGAACGGAGTAATGGCGGACGGATCTTACGTGATTTTCGTGGGTTTTCGGCCAGTTTTTTCTCGGCTGTGTAAGAATATATCAATCTAATTTATAGCAGTTCGCATTTGTCTAAACCTATTAGATACATTTGCCTTAAAAAAATCGGAAAAGAAAAACAAAAATTTTCGTCGTAGTGGCACTTTAACGCTTCGCGTATTCAAGAGTTAAAAAGCAGCTGTTGCGTTTATAATATAACCATCCCATGTAATAAATGCGTCTGTTTTTTTTTTCTTTCAGTCCCTTAAGGGGGTCCAGTGCGTGTTTATTACCGATGGCTTCATTGTGGACCACGTTCAACGCAATCTTACACTTCATGAAAAATATCTTTACAACGATATAGAACTGCAGCCGCTGCTGGGAGGACGGGAGTTTGGACTTCGCTTTCTCATCCACATCAAATGGGCAGTGGCTAAATTTAACTTCCGGTACCTTCTTAGAATTGATGACGACTACTTCCTGTGTTTAAAGAGACTTCTGTCCGAGATTCCTTTGCGACCAAAGAAAAGTTTAGTCTGGGGATACTTTCACTGCAACCGGGTTCGCCGAATTACGTGGGTGGATGAGGCGTTCATGATTTTCACTCCAGACATCATCAAACAATTTTTAGCACAAAATGAAAGCACAATGCTATGCCATCCGCACGCTGATCAGCAGATCGCCCTGTGGTTAAATAACATTACGAGAAAATTGTTTTTTCACGACGAGAGACTTTATCATGATCCCCCAGCTTCGTTTTCTCCCAAATTTAATAATATCACAAATGTGTGTGACTCATATTTAGGGATTCACGGCACGTACGTGCAGAAAATGCGGTACTTTGGACGCAATGCAAACGACAGCACAAAACATGTTCGCCCTATACCGAAGTTTTCCCGTTTTTGTCCGACTGCCACCTTTGACCATCGCGTCATGTATCCGAGGTTTCTTTTTGAACCCAAACCTTGCAAAGACAGTCCCACGTGGAATGTTGAAAGAAAAATGTATGTTGGTCGTGAGAGTCACTACGGTTTTTGACGGCAATAGCTTACCCTATCGCCCCCAAAATAGAACGTGGCACATGAGTTGAAGAAAAGTTACCTAACAGATTTGAATATTCTTCTCTTTCTAATGTTGGCCACTACCAATACTTTAAAATAGCAGGAAACCCTACACAGTGTAATTGCTTGCCCGACATGTTACAAGTAAATTAAGGCCTGAATTGAACTGAGTGCTTATGTATCTTACTTTTGAAGCACTTTGGCATTCCATTAAAGGAAAGTGTAAATAATTTATAGTCTTTAACATTGTGTTCATGATAAAGGGCCTCAAAAACAAATTTAGTCTTAGGAATAAAAATGGTTAAATTTTTCAGTACGAATATTGTTTAGTTGTCTACATAACATCAATAAAGTTATTACTACAAATTTTGAAATAGTTCTTAACAATAAAACCAGACAAGACAGCACAGCATAATAGACAGTACCGCAGCAAAGTACCGTAAACACCGGTGTATAAGCCGCACCCCGAGTTTTGAAGCTCAAATTTTGGAAAAAAATAGTTTCTTTAAAATAAATTGGCTCCACAAAACATGAACTCGAGAAATTTGCACGGTTACCAAGCTTGTTTTGGCCTGAACGAATGGCGGGCAAACGAACGTAGCTGCGCTGAAAACTGCTGAAACTGTGGGTTTTTTTTTTTTTCAATACATGAACTAGACTTTGCTTCCATCCATCGAATCCTCGTGCATAGAACCGCGGTGAAAAAGAACAAATTATCACCGAGAGTGTGATACCAGTGGCCTGTATTGGCAGGTTTTGTTTCTTACTTCGTCTGTTTACATTTACATGAATTCTCCATCCGGATTCCCCGGGGCCGGGGGACAAAAGTGCGGATTAGTCTTGAAAATGTGCCCCGCATGGCGGGACTGGCGGGGTGTTAGTAGGGGATTAGTAGATTGCTCACATCTAATGACCCGCTATTGCCCGGGTATGATTGTGCGGGGTTTTCCTCTGACTAGTGCATAAACATTTCGGTAGATATTTTGGGACAAATGAAAAGCACTTAGCAAGAGCGCCTACCATTTGCACAGAAATTTCGGTGATTCCGGTTGGAAATCAAATGGAACGGTTCATCCCAACGGAATTTTTCATCTAAAAGGACCGGAACTTGCAATGCAAACTGAATGGAAGGCATCACCCCATTGGAATGAGCCGTTCCATTGAATTTTCAACCGCGATAACCGAAATTTCCACCGAATGGTAAACGCTTTATAATTCCTAACATTCCATATCCTAAATTCCCGCAGCACACTATTGCCACTTGTGCGACGAGAGGTACGTTAGCTTCGTCTAACGTTGACCTTTTAACTGTTCCTCATTCATCTGACGATGCAGGTGCATCTCCTGACCCCATCCCCCATCCTAATCTGAAATTTCTATTATATCATGCACACTACTGCAGTAAACAATCACAAAAGTCCTATTTTGTGTACCTGACATTCGGTGCATAAATTTGGTCTACCGACAACACGAAACAGTAAACTTATAGGCTTTCGTCTGGTTTTTGTGATTAGAATGACATCCTTTTTTCGTTCTCATTCATTATATACGAGATAATGTAAGAGATTGATCGTGTTTCTGATCTTACCGCCCTTCAACTGACCACTTTTCGTTTGAAAACGCAGAAATTGTTTAGCGTTATCGCTTATCGTCCACGCTAATGCAGCGTTTTAAATCGGATCTTTTTGAAAACGCTCCCCAGAGTGGATTAATTCGAAAACACCGGCTCGTATGAATGGTGAAAAGGCTCTCACAGTCACAGTCTTCAAAACGCCGTATATTAGCGTGGATGATAGACGAAACGCATGAAAATGCATCCATTTATAAACTAAAACGCATCAGTGTGATAGGAAAACGTTTCGGGCCTTTTTGATTCGTGAACGCTTTTTTCAAGTGAAAAGGGATAATTTTCATTGTAATTGTCATAAGCTGTCGAATTTTAATGATCAGTTGAGAATTTAGGGTGCCTTCCTTTGGGATGATCCGGATCCGGATCACTGATCCAAGATCACTCGGATCATGAAGCATCAAAGGAACCGATGAATCCACTCTGGACAAGGATTCATCGGTTCCTTTGATGCAGCATGATCCGAGTGATCTTGGATCAGTGATCCGGATCCGGATCATCCCAAAAGAACGCACCCTTGGTGTCTTTGTCAGACAAGTTATAGATGACAAATCAGTACTGATTACAATATAGACGTAGGCTTTCATTTCAATACACAATCCCAAAACATCATGCTCATTTGATTTATCTTGACTGTTTGTCGGCAGTTAACCTCACTCATTTTCAAGAATTCTTTGTTTCCACCCTCTGCAAGGTTTTGTTGTCGCATCTCAGGGGAAGGGCTGAACACAAAAGAGAGGATTTCATATTTAAATACGCTCTCCTTTCAGTGTCTACTGCGTTATTAGTCTCTTCAGATTAGTCTATTCATGTTCCAACAAGCGCTCATGCGGAAATCAGCTACAGTTTGGTCGTGGAAGTTATCCAGAATAAAATACTTCCAAGTTATTACATTAAATAGACAAACATTATGCTAACTTTGTAGATAAAAGATTATAAAACTTTTAATGTGCGCACTCACTTCTTCGATTCGAGTCAAACCAAACACTCTAGACACAAGAAACACCGCCCACTTTCCTAATGCGAACAAAATACACTTACTCAGTTTAGTGTCCGAAGTGTAAAGAGCTTGAGTTGACACAAAATGATTTTTAAATCATTACGTTATAATTACCATGAACACAAAGCGAAGAGCTTACTAGCAGTAGAAAAAAATTCGTCTAGTTTCAAAATTAGTTTTTGGAAAGTACCTTAAAAAAATTGCATAAATGTTTAAGTGTCAAAATTAAATGGTAAAGGGATTTGAAAATAAATACAGTCTCAAAAGGGCTTTGCGTTTTAGCGGAAAATCCGCGGATGTGGGTCGTACCTCACATAAACCTCTATTTTCATTGGCCGTTCTAAAACAGTACCTGCCATTGTTTATAGGGATAGGGACATTGTTTAGGTCATTCATCTATTGTTTTGGTGAGCCAATAAAACAACTCGTTCAACGGAGGTACGACATGACCTACCGCGGATGTGGAACACAGTTTCTCATACTATTGAGCAAAGTCAAAATATAATGTCAGGGGTTATAACACCCGGAAAGAACAAAGTAAACCTATCCGACTGAAAAATAGCTTCGGGTATTTCGTGAAGCGCGGGGCAGAGATCGCCAAACTTGCTTACGACTGTGTTTTTCAGATACCCTTTAGTATTTTAATTTACATATTTTGCAGACTGTGAAGCGCCACCAAACTAAATGAAATAGCGCCATAAAAGAATATAAAACTCCGGCGTCAGCTGAGTCATTTTAACTGTGTATAGGCATTCAACTCCTTTCATTTCTATACCATTCAGCATTGAAAGGGCGTCTCTCTTCGTTAATGCCCCTTTTGTGAAAGAACCGGGTATACTAATTGTTTGAAAAATCAATTAGTTTTCGACTTAAATAAAATGCCGGAGTGTTTATCCAAACTGCAGTCACGTTTGTGAAAAGCGCCGGGTTAAAGCAAGTTCTCCAGTCTTACCATTCCGATCAACTTCACAAAGTTTTAACTGAAGGTACGTCCACCTTATGAAAGTTATGCAAAAAAGTGATTAAGGAAAGTGTTATATACCCGGTTATAGACCTATAGTTTGTAAAGTGCGGGTGATGTCTTCAGCCATCGTTGTGTTTGCAAACTTAAAATTGAATTTGATATGTATTCGCACAAAATATTTTTATGCACAAGTTCCTTTAAAAAGTTCGAATAGCTAGTTATTGGCGTAAACCACGTCAGGGTCAGCCAGGGAGTCGGTTATAGTCCACCGAATAGACCAAGTAATTCAGCGCATTCAACAACAAGTTTTATAGTCGTTAAAACTCGTATTTGGTGGACTTTAATTTTCATATACTATAGAAACTAAACTTCCAATTTGTAGATTTTTCAAATATTAACAATAGAGTATATTAAAAAGATATTCATTTCGACGATTTTCACTTTGCTCCACGAAAAAAGAGCCTGGTAAACAGCATGTCATATCAATCTCTCTGATCTGTTAAAGATCCCACATCACTGTTCGAAAATAGTAGGGGGCGTAGACCCCGGTGGTGTTGTCAACCATGCGGGTTGTGGGGGAAGGGATGGCACCTTGCATGGGACCTATGAGTCCAGTTCATGCCATTCCCTTTGGACTGTATGAGTCCAGAAAGAAAGAAAAGTTAAAAGTTAAATTTACAAATTGTACCACCTTGGTGTAAATAATGCAGAAACGAGATTTTTTTTTTCAATTTTAAACTGAAAATATGCAGAAAATTGAGACTTTTTTATTCCAGGCTATGGTTCAGGTCTCTGGTATAATAACTATACCTTAGATCTGGCCCCAGTTGTTCAAAAGGTGGCTATCCACCGGACAAATCACTATCCAGCGAATAACACAATGGATTCTGTTAATACTTATCCAATGGACAGTGATTTATCCGGTGGATAGCGCTATCCACCTTTTTGAACAACCAGGGCCTGATGTATAACATCCATACCTGAGGTATAATATATATTAAGTATTTCAGTAGATTCAGCAAAGTAGCTTCCTTCTTTAGAAATGCAATGTAATAGAGATCTTTCGGATAACTTCCATTTCATATGCAAATTATGATCCAACTAAATGTGCAAATACGCAAGGGAAATACATTTGTACAGTAGTGTAGTGTTTATTTCCTTTGAGTCAACCGCAGAATGGGGTGTTGATGAATTATGAACCCATGTGAAATGAAAATGTTCGCGAATTACAAATGAGTTTCTGTAAACATTTGTAATCAACCTCGTCGTCACTCTGAGAATCGTGGAGTAAAAGGTCTTTGTAGTAAGTGAGACAATAGCTTGGAAAATTAAAAATGTTTGATCCATACTACATGTGAAAAGAACACTGCTTCACAACCTTGTTGTTGTACCGGTTTTTTGTACAAATTAAAACATAATATCCTGAGAAACCTTCTCTGAACAATGCCTTGCTCACTCCGGGGAGTGAATCTCAAGGATATTCGGCACATATGTAGAGGTCTTCATAGACTCCTACACATTCTCTTTTTTCATACATAATCTAGCGGGTCAATGTCAATTTCAAAATAAAGTACCTCCTAATACATGTAGGTGTTAACTAGAGGGTACCAACTCAAAAGTGCGGAAAATTGGCCTCATTTTCCGCTAAATCGGAAAGCCCTGGTGCGATCAATCCTTCAATTAAATGTCTAAACCTCCCGGTTTCCCACCAGTCTGTTAACAAAGAATAGTTGTGGTAAAATCCTGTCCTCGATTATTCTGTATACAATTTTATTAACCGCATAAATTTTGTGATATCTAGACAATTTCTCTTCAGAAGATGAAGTTGCACTTGGGATATTTGCTGCCTGTGTGGCTGCTGTTGGTGACATGTACAGGTCAGTTGTTCAGGGGCACCCAATGAATCGTTTTGGTGGAAAACTTGTTTGGAATTAAGGCCTCGGTCATCTTAGAGCAGTTTTCATTTGAGTGTCGTAAAACCAAAACCAAAGTAATTACTCTGACCAATCACAGCAGTCGTGAACAATCCAATGAACCAATCAGAGCTCGAAGCAATTACATGTCGGCGGCGCCAAGCGCGGGAAAACGAGTGCAGGCAAGTCACGATTGGCTTTGGTTTTACTTCTGATTGGTCGAGAAAGTGGCGCGAGATTTTTTAGCCAATCACAAAGCGTAGCAATGTAAAACCAAAGCAATTGTGTAATCACTTTCGACACTCAATTGAAAACTGCTCTAAAAATGTCGTCTCGAACTTTCGCAACATCGCACAATTTAACGACTTTTGTTTTTGAGAGGGATAAAATTGTCGTGTTGGGTACGAAATAAGGTCCGCTAAGGATTCCATTCCCTAAATATTCACTGGCTATATACTAGCAGTAATCAGAGATTACGGAGACGCGTCCGAAGGAATTTCGGGCGGAAATGAGCCCCTGAAAGAAGCAATAGGGGCGGCCATTTGGAAGACCGGACACCAAAATATCTCAAATTTTTCTGCATGTAAGGCACAGGGTAACCAACACGAGATTAGGATTGAGTTCAGTTCTTCGAACGCGATAAGAAAAGCGAAAACGTCAAATTGTATTAGCTTTCATATAATTAAAAAGTGAAAGACGTTCTCTGATTAAAAATTTTTTAAAAAAACTATGAGCTTTCGACAACCGTCCTGTTGTCTTCAACGGATAGAATAAGTGAAAAAAGCGAATGTGCATAGAATTACATAATTAAAAAACTGAGTTAAAAATTGCAAAAGCTAAAAAATGACAAAAGCGAAAGAATGTAAAAAACGAGATATGATAAACGTGTGAAAGTCAATTCGCTTTCTTCGCTTATAGTTTCCTATGATATGAAGGTACCAAAATGATACGGAAAACAGCTAGTATAAATGGCATTCCAAGTGTTTTCCTCGTTGGGTCCCCCTAGTTGTTTTTGTTATGTTGTCATGTTACTATAACTGCTGATCATGACTTTACAAGCTACAAGCATTGATGAGTTATTTTGAAAAACTTATCAACTTTTGTCTCTCAGCTAATGCACTCACTAGAAAAGCAAGAAGCCCTGAAGATGACTCGAAGAAGAGATACCAAGCAAACACTGACATCTCATCAGCTGGCTCAACAAAACGACTTGATGAAATAGCAGAAGCAGTGAAAAGAATTCAGGACGAATTGCAAAGTGATGGTAGGAAGCTCATCGTGTTAGCATACATACATACATACATACTTTATTTATCATACACAGTAAAATCTTCAGTACTGATTACATTATAATAAGAAAGTATTAAGAACTTTAAAATCATAACAATACTGTTTTACAAGATTGCCGTTTTGGGTACCAAATGAGGTAGCGCTGCTGGATGTTCGTCTGACTAAAGGATAATAAAGCTTGAAATGTCTGATATGTTCTTTCCAGATGGAAAAGTGCGAAGAGCCTGGAATAAAAGACTTGTACATGATGAAAATAAAGCAGATAAAGCCAAGAAGAATGAAACAAAATGGAATAAGGTTCGTTTTTTCTTTTTTTCGTTGTATACATACATCTTCTTTTTTTGAAAATTCGAAATTTGCAAACGATTTGGACTACGACTGCAGGGATTTTGCTAACGATTTTCCCGCAATCATGTAAATCATGATTGGCCATTTTAGCTATGTAATGCTATATTCACAATAGGGCGAAACATATATACGGTTTGACTACGAATGAAAGAAGTATCACTATGAAATTTGTTCATATCAGGCGGTACATTGCGCAAATCATGATTGAAACATGTTTATTCTGAGCATGATTGAAACAACCTTACGAGGTAGTTTCGATCTTAAGCTGTGTTCACACTAGGCCGAAACATGATTAGTCTGATCACGAATGAAACATGTTTCATCATAAAAAGTGTTCACATCAGGCAGTGCATTGCGCGAATCATGATTGAAACATGATTAGTCTGATCATGATTGAAACTACCTCACGAGGTAGTTTCAATCATGATCAGACTGAACACATTCAAAATGGCGGATGGATGCGGAGAAGACACGAGTGTGCAAAAGAACCAAAATTGGAGCTTTTATGAAGCCAAATGTCTAGTCGAAGTATGGGCAGACGAGGAAATACAACGACAATTAGCGGCAATGGGAAGGAAACAAAACATATGGGAGAACATTGCCGCAAAACTGAATGAGAATGGTTTTAAGCGTACCGCGTCGCAGTGCAAAACGAAAATTTATGCGAGTATCACAAAACAGAATAAATGATTCAACCATGCATGAAACGTGTTTGAAACCGACATCTGATGTGAACAATACAAGAACATACACGTTTACGCGAAACGTGTTTCGTTGAAACATGTTTACTCTAAACATGTTTCGGCTTTAATGTGAACGCAGCTTAAGCCTGCAGACGAAACACGTTAGCACAAATGTCGTCTCCTTTTTGAACGCTGCAATGCCCTTTGTTGCCGAAGGGCTTGACAAGTGAAATAAAGGCACATATCATGCAACAGCAAGTTTGAGCTCTATTTTATTTTCGGTTTATGTGTAATTATGTCAACACGTTTACTCCAAACATGTTTACTCTAAACATGTTTACTCTAAACATGTTTACTCTAAACATGTTTACTCTAAACATGTTTACTCTAAACATGTTTACTCTGAACATGTTTACTCTAAACATGTTTACTCTAAACATGTTTACTCTAAACATGTTTCGGTGCTGATGTGAACACAGCATAAGACGGGAAGTAAACTGTTATTAGGCACTCGCAAATTTACAGGCACTCCACACAAAGAAAGAAACCAAAAAATATTGTAAATACAGGCAAACACAATAAAATAAATAAATCATTATATTTAAAGTGGTACTACGATCAAAATTTGTAATTTTGTATGGAAAATATTGCATTCCTTACAGCTTGCTACAGGTGGATAAACCTATCTGGGCCACTGAAATGAAGTTTGGGCTCCGCAAAGGAAAAATATCGAGCTTAGAAAAGCAGTTTTTTGAGTCCGCCATTTTAGATTTATGTTCCAGCGAGCCTATTGTTTAGCACCGTGAAGTCATTTTCTCACTGATTTCTCACTTCAGTTTGCAAGTGAAAGCTCATAGCACCAATGCAAAATGCGCTTCCCATCAATTCAAAAACAAAACAAAGATTGAAAACCGTTCTCTAGTTTCTCGGAGAGTGATTCATAGCACTTGTGTGGATGTTCCGATTGGAAATCACCTGCAATTGGTAACCAGGCCGCAGAAACATTCCGGTTCAATGGCGGTTGAAAATTGTACGTCAGAATTCGAGCACAAAAAAAAATGAAAGGTACTCGAGGATGTGATCATAGTGGCACTTAAGATTCGAAGTATTAACACTGCAGCAGTACTTATTGTGAGCACTTTACATCAATGAAAAAACTATCCTGCTGGGGCTTTGCTATCTGAAAAATACATGTTTAAGATGTATTGTCTTACTGGGATTTCATTTTTAGAACATGGATAATGGTCTAGGAGAAAAAATACTGGAAGCCGGCGTGAAGTTGTTGTCACGGGAGCTGGAGAGCAGAGTGAACAATGACGAGAAAGGAAAGCAAGATTCTGATACTAAGGTAACGTCAAAACATGTTCAAGGGTCAAAACGCAAAAGTGCACATGAAGTAATACAAGGGGCTGTGTAATCTATTCTGGACCAAAAGTCATACTTGCATCAATAGAAACGCCCTAAAAATGATTTCCAGATTTGTTTAAAATTACTCTTACTTGTGTAATGAAATTTAATTTCCATTTATTGGCTTTGTTACGGATGGCTTGGATGGAAATATATTGCAAAAAGAATGCTGACCATTTTTTATTTAACTTCTTTCCTTTCATCTTGAAAAAATCAATAGAAACTGAGTATGGCTTGTTCTCCCTTCAAGAATTCAATTGATATGTTTCTTTTGGTGATCAAATAACTTTGTATGCACAGTTTCGAACATAAACACGCAGACGTTATCCCGCCGAGATAACAAAATGTCGCTTGCCTTATTTCCAAATGCCACTAAATATAGAGTAATGTCGTTTCACGAGCCAAACGCGAGCCCGACCCACAGGCCGACCTCGAATCAAGCCCAAATGTTAGATTTTTTTTCCATTTTTGAGTCTCATGGCCACAGAAAAGCAACTAATAGTCGGTAGGAATTTGACATGAATATTCTACTTTCCTAAAGGCCCTGATGTACATAGTTATCCGCTTCGCGGACTAAGGAAAAGAGTTCTTTGAAATAAAGAACTTGCGTCACAAGCCATTGTCAAACCTCTTCATCAACAAGGACCGTGGGTAAATAGCAACTGTCCCGCTTCTTGTCTTTCTCGTCTGCGACGGAGGCTATCTTCCGGCGAACCGCCATTTTGGAACTTATCACAGGCAGCCCAAGCTCAGTATATGAACAATGTTTGTTTTTATCTTCAGTCCAAGCTCCAGTCTTTCAAAAGTTGCATAGTGCCATCCACCGGATAAATAACTCTCTAATGGATAAGTAGTTCATTAAATTTGATTTCGTGATAGGCGGCCAGGAAACAGAAATCGCCATTCTTGTGGAATTCTGATTATTTTTAGCCGTAATATTTTGTCTTTTTAGTTAATATTTCTTTGCTTTCATCACTTTCAGTGATTTTTTTCTTCCTATTTCAAGATAATAAAACAAGCTCCTGGCCATAATCATGAAAACACGATATATCAGTCAGTCGGGACAGTGTGCCTTTAGTTTTAGTTGCACTGCTTGATAATTTGTGACGATCATTTTGGTCGTGTATTTTGCAGACTCTAAATTGTGATTAATTGAGTATTTAGGTCTTTAGTTCTTTGAAGAATATATGAAGAAGAAGAAGAAGAAGCCGTGCCGTTCGAAATTAATCGGTTAAAAACATATTCCTTACTGCACGATCAGCCTTTCATTTTATTTGTTTAATATATAGTTCCCACGGTAGACATGCTTGGGAGTTGTTGCTGACCTTATCTTGGACCTCCGTCGTAACTCCTGACCAGTTTTGAATTAGCCTCTTTTTTCTGTAGTTCTTATTGGTGAAAAATGTTCCAAGTAAGCCGGTTCGAGTAGTTGTACCTCAAGATAATATAATCCACTTTCATCTTGCAATCCTGCACTGTTTCTTCAAACTACTACTTCTGTTTTGCTCTATAGAATTTTTTATTCAATTTAGTTGTATACTTGGTGGCATTTGGTGATATAACATGGTAATTTTATTTAAAAGTAAGCAAAATTTCGTTATTTCGGCAGGAAATCAAAGTGTCCCTCAAAATTCGGTTCTTTATATTTCATTATAGAAAAACGAGAAAAGAGGACTAAAGAAACGGACCAACCCCGCGGTTGCGAAAATGGCCGTGGAAATGGGAGGTAAAATGGCGGAAAAACAAATGGAGAACAGGGAAAAACAGCAAGAAAAAGTAAACAAATTTCTAGGAGAAGAGGTATGTCAACTCAATTTGTTATTGGACCCGTTTTATTTTATTTTATTATGTTTTTTGTATGACTGGCAAAGAGTTATTAAACATGAAACATCTATGTCTAAATAGCATTAAGGCCGGTACACACTAGGGGACATGTTGCGGGAACATAAAGCAGGGACAAGCCCCTTCGTGTGCACAGCATAGACGCATGTTGCAGAGACAGAACGCAAGCTGGTGCACACAAAGCGGATTGAGGTATAAAAATCACAGAAATCACTGAGGGCATCAATTACTGAAGGCTCATGGAATAATCAATGGCGCGTTTTTATTGGTTTATTTCCATTTTGTGGCGGGGACAGTTTGCAAGAGCAGTGAACACGATGCGACATCGAAATGGGGGTCATTTTGTCCCCGCTTCATGACGCACGAATTCAAACCAGCTGAATTTCATGCAGCATGTTGCGGGGACAAAATTGTGTCCCCCGCAACAGAACTGAACTTTTTCGCAAAAACGGGGATGTCACTTAGGCTAATTTTCTTTTGTTTAGCTTTCAAAATCAACAAAATGTAACTTTTATTTTCGCCAGGTTTAGAAATCGCGAACATCGATTAAACCGACTGGCCCGGCGGTAAAATTACGTGACTGGGTAAAATAAAACAAGTAACTAGGGATTGGGTTTACTAATATAGCATACACTTAGAAATTATTCACCTCAAGTTGGGTAAGATGGAGGGGGGTTACCTCAACGTCGAATAATAATTTTGAACTCCGGTGATAAAAGTAAAATCAAAATCAGTCATAAAACTATGTAAATGAACTAACATTTATTCCAAACTCGATCAGAAAACATTGTCGGAGGCCCTGCCGGGGAGGGGGGGGGGGGGGGGGGGGGGGGGCGGTCCCGTATCGCTTGTCTGAATTTTAAAATGTCTACTAAATGCCTCGTGTCGGTGTTTTATCAATGTTTCACGTTGCTGTCGGAAATTGAACGAACATTTGTCTCTTGTCGCGATTTCATTTTACGTGCTGTCGCTCCGCTGTCGCTACTTTTTGGGTCATGTCGCCTGTCGGAATTTACCCTGGCATTGCCTCTTGTCGACGAACCAACAGTCGTTTTCTTTCTAACGCAGATCAAACTAGACATCACTGGCGATAAAGGCTGGCAAACAGATGACATGTTCATCCCTCCTGGATACCACATGAATGCCAAGATAGAACCCGAATCTAAACCTGCACCAACTGTTAACGGACAACCGCCATTTACATTCCCATTTGGAGCTGGTGGAATGATCATGAATGGGTGTTTTGGAACTGGTTATCAGCCGGGTGACCGATGCTATGACGCTACATGGGCAACAACAAAATGTTTGGTGGGTTGAGAATTTTGCGGTTCTAAATTAAAGTTAACACAAAGAAAACTACTTCTCCCAAAAGCTTACTCTAGCAATCAGAGTTTTATCTTTTTTCAGAAAATCTTGTGGGTTTTTTTTTCTGTTTTATACCAGACGCATTTAACGTCTGAGACGTTAAACGCGTCTAGACAACTTTAACGTCTCTAGCATAAAAACAGTCATTGATGATATTCTTCAAATAACAGGTGCAACCTCGCATTACGGAGGTATGTACGAGCTGTACGTGCCATGTATCAACTCCTCGTAACAAAAATTTGCATAATGCTTACATTTATGAAAAATGTACTTGTACGACATGGTTTTTTTTGTGAAAGTAGGTTTCTTTGATTCTATAACTAGAACACGCCGTTAATAAGCTCAAGATGACTAGATGTATTGCAAATTCCATTGTGCCACAACAACAAAGGAGATCGTAAAACGTATATGTATTACATCCTAACGAGGCTAAGCCTGCATATTGAAGAGTAATATGGTATTTTCAGGAAACGCCTATAAGGAAGGAGTAAATGCAGCTGAGTGCATTGTTTAGTTACACGCGCGCGCGAAAATTAAGGGGGAAGGGAGAATCTTAATTACAAGGCTTATTTTGGTTTCGTGTCTTCAGCTGGCATCAGAATTGGTAACGTTTGATCCATTGGGTTTCAATTTAAATTGATCAAGTTTCTTCCGTATTTGGTGTGTTACGTTACCAGAGCAAAAAATAGACATTAAATTAGGTTAAACCTCGGACTGATTTAGTCGTTTTTACCTCAAAATGGGACGTCGAGATCGATAACTTGTAGCATATCTTTAAATACACGTACGCTGTTTTAATATTTATAAGGTTTTAAGGGGCAATAATTGCACACTGTTGTAAACTGATCCCCAACTGTTCATAAGAATGAGACGTTCATGCTAGAAAATTTGCGAACGTAAAACTGTCAATGATCCACCCAAAAAATATCATAAATGGTAGTTAAAATTTAAGAAAAGACACGACACAAGGAAAGTGTTTAATCAAAGGGCTCTTAAAGCCATCTCGTTAAAGCGTTAGAACGTGTGGTTAATAAAAACAAAATAGAAGAATTGATAGTGAATATGGTAAAGATGCCGTTGTAGCGCACCTTTAGATTAAGTCTACTTAAAATACGTACATGAAAACATCACATGATGCATATCAGCCAATAGAAATTTATGTTCACGAAATGGGCTTTACATTTTCAAAAAAAAAACAACTTTAACATAAAAGGCTGATCAGACAGCAAATTTGTTCGATTTCTTTTAATAAGATATGCCCGATATTTCGGTTAGACAAAACTAACCTTCATCAGGGGCTAGGAAAGCTTAGTGAAGATGGAAACAAACGGTTACAATATTTAAAATGGGCTAAGATAAATTGCTGGCACACGATAGGCTAATAAACAAGTAACGGTCCAGCTATATATTGCTACTGTTTGTTCTAGTGGTCCTTGCATTTTTACAGAAGTTATTTACATTTTCACGCTAGTAACTAAAATGGGGTCCTATTATTTGGTTATACAATAGACGTGTTTAGAAAATGTTATAGGCTGGGCCTTATCATCATCATTATAATTTTTTTTTTTGCAAAAGGAGGGGAACCCGTGCCCCTCTGCTAACAACTTCTCTGTACAGCATTGGGGGATCTTTTCTCATCAGTGCTCCACTTTTTCAAGACCAAAAGCCAGAATAATCCTCAACTTCGACGACTAAGGAGAGCTTTTTTTCACAAGATTTGGTGCCGTTTTTTCACCACAAGCAAGAAAGCGTCTTGTAACCATCTGTCTTCGCTTTGGTGAGTGCGTGCTTTTCAATTTGGGTTTTGGTCTCGCGAGTTTTCTCGCCCTCGCGTTACGTGGAGATGGCCGCGCGTACCGCACACCAGCCGTTCGCCCACACTAGAACTTACTGTCCGCTTGATAGTGGAGGAAAACCTGGATCTTGACTCGCTCAGTATAGCGCAGTCGTTACCGAACTTTAAGGAAGAAATCGTTGGGACAGAATCGGCCACGCGGTTGGCGGCATCGGGCTTTGACTGCGAAAGCCGCGTTATCCCTTTACGCCTTTTACGGCAAAAATTTGATAAATACTAAAAAATAAACTGTGGAAAAACGTAAGAATTCACTAGCATCCGTGAGATTTTCAAAACAGATCACCATATCTGTACAAGCCATGTCGGGATGCAATCCCGAACGCTATTATGAAACAACGGATCAGGAGGTTCTTCAAGCTCCAAGAAACACTACTCAAAAACAGAATAAAACAAGGAGCTAAAACATAAACTGCAAGAAGTCATTATTCCAGTAGAGATACGGCAGCTTCAGACTTTGATCTTGGACACTTACATCCGTGATAAAGATCCACTTTCTCACAAGTCTTGCACACCGCAGACTTAGACACTAAATCACCGGCTGAGAGATTGGAGGCTCAGAGACCGGACGAGAGAAAGCGGCGGAAATCGAGCCTCAGAGATTGACTGATCCAAGCATATTCATAACAATTAACAAAAACTGCAGCCGATCACTACTTATCTTGCAACAAAAGTTAGCCAAAGACGCTCCAACATATGCCAAGAGAACTAGCATAACGAAGGCATAGACTGGAAACAATAATTCTATAAATGGCAGTGAGTGTGCACAGCATGTAAACTGACCTCCTGTCATTAAAGAGATTTATATCCCAAAGATAAAAGAGTCATACAATACATCGAGCATTTGTCACATCTCTATTTTGGTGATCAAAGGGGAACAAATATCTCGTAGACCTTCTTGGGAAAGCTATTCTAAAGGTTTCTTTATACATTATGCAACTAGCGGGAGTCGTGTTTGGCCTGTCACTTTTATAATACTGATATTCTCAAATTAATATATGTATCATATGTTTAATAGATAAAATACTACATGTAAAGAAAGCCAAATTTAAAAAACGTGAAAAGTATGAAAAGTATGATTTTCTAGTACTTAGGAAACAAAACTCTTTCACCCCTGACCAAGTTAACTTTAAATATATATAACCAGTTATTCAGATTCCCGTTTTGGCGATTATAAATGGCCAAACACAATAACATACGAGAGGAAAATAGTTAACAACTTCAAAGCTATAGCACACGCACTTTTTCTTATCAATTACTACCACAAACAGACTCAGTAGATGGGGTTAAACGGATGTTGAACTATGTTTATTCAAATTGATACTGCACAAGAAACAACACCCTAAACCGGGTGAGGGGTGGGGGGGGGGGGGGGGGGGTTGCTCTTGCTTTCACAAAGGATAACACAGGAATGAATGATCGTGACAGTGGAACGCTCAAAAAGGTCTTATCTGAATACATGCATTCCAAAGATATCCATAACGGAAACTAGTGTAGTAATTAACCCTTTTAACATATCTATGATAAAAACACTCAATTACTACCACAAACAGACTCAGTAGATGGGGTTAAACGTATGTTTATTCAATAAACCGCCAAACCCAAAGGGGAAAAAGAATAAAAAAAGGGTTTGAGAAGAAGAAGTTACGATGTGGGAGAGAGTCTGGTTGTGATAGAATGGAGAATTTTAAAGTTATTTTCGTTGGAAAGAGTGAGATAGATTAAATATGCGTCACTCTTCTAATCGCCATGCGATTTAATAAAAGCTGTAGGCGCTCGATTACAAAAAGCAAATGTAGCGCCTCCGCGACGAAAACTGTGCGAGGAATACTGTGTGAGGAATACTGTGCGGGATTAAACCCAATGGCTGAAAGAGCATTATACTGGTGAGCCAAGATAGGCCTGTACGATCCCCGAGATTGACAAACGAATAATGGTGAAGAGGGCGACAATTGTACACTAGCTAAATACTGCCTAAGCGCGGTGACAGGACAAAGGGGCGAACCGGGAATAAACGGCAAGGGAATTTCTAAAACCCGTTCCCGAAACTGGAGTGTCTTAGTGCGCGTGATGCGCAACAAAACCCCTTGCGGTGTGAAAGTCATGCTAGATAGTGTCAAAAAACACGCCTGGAAATCGCCAATTTCAGACTACTAAATTAGAGATACGTAAAAAAGAAAAGAAGGCTACTAAAAATAAAGCACGCATGCAGACGTGCAAATGATTATCTAAATCGAAAAGACGGGACAATTGTAAAAGGATCTCAACAGTGATCGGTTCTTTTCGTGCGACACAATCACCCAAGATCCGACGCACCGCTCGTTTGGCAAGATAAACGTCATATTAAATCGTCAAGAAAGGCAAAACTGGCACCACACGAGCGGTTAATATGTGAAATAATGCTCAAATAATTAACGATCGAACGGTATGACGTTAAAGAACGTGACAAAAAAAAAACTAAATAAAGCAAATAAACGGATTTGGAAACTGGGAAAGGCAAGAAATCGAAATATTGGCAAAACAATAAATATGTTCGCATATAGCATCTCATAGAGCGCTTTGTGGAGTCGCAAAAAGCATGGACCTGGATAGTTCCTAAATACTGCTGCAAAGCGTCGATGTGATCTGCGAGATAAAATTGAAAAACAGATTGAAAGAAAGAAAAATCAATAAACTTAATAAGGATCTATGAAAATAAATGGAAGTAGCTACTTAATATACATTAAAAACGAACATAGAGTCGCTAGGAAATACTTGGGTAAGGTTCAAGGTAGCTACGGCATGCTGCAAATAGTCTGAGTACGAGGAGTCTAAGTGAGAACGACTCAACGCATCCGCTAAAACGTTAGACTATGACTTCCCGCTAATGTAACGCGCAGATAAACGGATATTGTTAAGAGACAGCAACAACCAAATTTCACGTAGACAACGCTGCATGAAGGCGTTCGTTGAACGTTGATTGTTCAGTGCGTATACGCTGACCTGATTGTAAGCAGTTCGAGCTGGTTAATGTTCAAATATTGACTAGCAATAAAAGGAGGAAACTTGGCATGGAAGAATTCCCCAAAACACACTGCACCACAAGCATCAAGACAAGCATCACATGCCAACAGTTCTGGATCGGACACAGTAATGGCGGTCGGAATTGTTGCTCTTGCTTTCACAAAGGATAACACAGGAATGAATGATCGTGACAGTGGAACACTCAAAAAGGTCTTATCTGAATACATGCATTCCAAAGATATCCATAACGGAAACTAGTGTAGTAATTAACCCTTTTAACATATCTATGATAAAAACACTCAATTGCATCACCTTCCTGACTCTTCAACGAACCAGATACAAACACGAATAAAAAGTCAGAAAAGATTGTTTGTGAAGCAAAGTAACAGGTGAAGTTAAATCGAATTTAAGAACTCTACTAACTTACCGTTTCCTAAACACAGATTTTAAAAGCCCGTAATCGTCACACTCGTCGGACTCCATCCTCAAACACGTGCAGACTGCACAATCGGTCAAACTCGAAACGCAACATTCATATATTTTCCAACTAGGTTGAGTGAGGCATGAAGTGGAACTTGAAGACAGTTTGGACAATAAAGTTAATGTTTCGTGTTTTTGTTTCGTGCCATTTTAAAGTTATTTCTGCTTCTTTTCTTTCTTTGTTTTTTGTTTTTTTGGTAAAAATCGTAAGGAATTATTTTTCTGTTTTTTTTTTTTCATCCGCATTTTATCATCCGCATTTTGTTATCCGCATTTTATTATCCGCCGTCCGCCATCCGCCATCCGCCGCCATCCGGTCCTCATTTTACAGAACGGTGAACTCTCATAACTCATAACTCTCATAACAGTGAACTCCTAGACGACCGGCACAACAGTCATTTGTATTCCCGATTCAACTCCAGACACGTCCTCAAAAGAACCAGAGACTGTTATCATAATACTGATACGTTTTTACAACAAGGTACAATAATTCACTCACTAGTTTTCTCGTTGTTTATGTTCATATTGGCGCCAGAACAGCAACCATAACTATGGGAACTATACAACCTCCGGTCAGGAAGTAAAATTGCAGTTTAATACCGATGCCTTGGATTTTATTTATACTTCACCAGAAATCCGCAAACATTTCCTTCCAGCAGAAATTTTAGCTGTCTCCGCGACCCGCAAAATATCCTTGTGCACGGTAGCTAAATTAACAAAACTATGACGTCTTTCCCATACTATTGCATAATGGGCATAATCAAACCGTAATAGCAATGAATCAAAATAGAACAAACGCAATTTTGCTTTGCCATATCGCTCATTTTAAAACACAAACTTTCCCGTCCCATTTAACTTTCTTAAAACGTCTCCATTCGTAAAAATACACCGTGAAATTCTCAAACTGCGTTTGCCAAAAAAAAAAAAACGCAAGGCAGCTTAAATGGCTTTACGACAAATGATTGAAACTGATAGGTAACGTGAGATATCGAAACTTAAGAAGAACTTAATACCTTTGCGGTAACGTAATGTGAGATATGACAAGTTCATCACAAGTTTTGACATCCCGATACCCAAGGGAAATTAACAATAGGTCCGGGGGTGCTCCCCAAAAATTTTAGGAGCAGTATGTGACGCCCTTCTTGAAATCCTAACCGGTTTAACCAACCATATCCTCAATGCCCTAATATAGCTTCTATAAAGAAGAAACAACTAACCCCCCCGGACAAAAGTCCACAAAAATTTGTTAACAACTTTTGTCCCCATATTCTACTGACTCCTATATCTCGTTTCGCGCGCATGCGCTTTAACGAGATAAAAAGCACAAGACGCAGCCGAAGGTTTTTTTTTCCTGTCACTTCTTATTTATGCAACCTCAAACTCGTGACCTGGATGAATATAATGCGTGCATTATAACGCAGGGTAGGTGACGTGTGGCGGTATAATGAGCTTAAACTGACCAATCATTGCTCTCTCGTGTCTATATCGTCACTGTCTGTTTGCACGTTACATAGGACTTGATACCAGGAGCAACTTTCATTGGAGTTGGGTTTGATGGCCGTGGAGATTACAGCCCAGACTCCAGCAGAATGGACCTTGTTCAGAGAGCCTGCTCTAGAAAGCAAAGGTACATACAATACAATACAATACAATACAATACAATACAAATTTTATTAACACTCCCCAAAGAGTACATTACATACATTAATAAATTAGTTGGAAAACGGAATAAGGTTAGGAACAATAGTCACCACACCTATCGAACAATTGTTAGTAAAATGGGTCCTTTGCAGCTGGTTGGTTAAGAGTTGTTGAGACCTTGAAAATATAATAAATTAGCTTTTGATTGGATGCTAGCTCCATTTGATCTTTGTTTTTGCTGTCCCACTACATTGCTTGCCGTCCGTCATGGCCTTTATCTACCACCTGACCAACTAGATGCAAACAGCCCATTCCATGATGTTTTTGAGATTGGAGCTCATTTTATCACTCTAGTTTTGGAATGAGTTTGAATTTTTAAGTTGAGATTTATTCTTCTAAACGAAGTTTTGCAATTTATGTAGGTACAGCGGTAAAATGATTCCAGACACCATGAAGCTACTCGGAGTGTACGATACCCAAGCAAATATGCAAGTGTTTTACAGTCGGTCAGAATTTCAGAAATATCTGGAACAGCAGTCTGGTGCGTCCGCGGGTCTGGCTTTGGTTTTTATGGTGGAGTAAAGAAAGCTTGGGGCAGTTCAACAACTTCTGGAAGCCAGAAATATCTTGCTGTTTTTGACATTGACGTAGACCGGTAGGTTGTTAAAAGATTAAAGATGTTCCGTAAGTGTTCCAATTTCCGTAAAACCAACAGACATTAGATAATCTTAAGAAAAATGAACACAGTTTTAAATTTTAAAGACATGTTTCGGATGAGACTTCATCCATCATCAGTTTGAAGTGGAATAAAACCGCTAGTGGGTGTGATATAAATGTAACAATAATTCATTTGAGAGATTCATTAGAGAGATTCATTAGAGATCTTCCCTAGATGACGAAAGTCCGAAGCCGACAGCTTTCGCTCATATTCGACTGCTTAATCGTGTACGATACTTTGGGGGGGGGGGGGGGGAGAGAGAGAATTTAAAATTATGTTCAATTGTTCACTTTTTCTTTCAGGTACGAGCTATTTATGGATGTGGTGAAACCTGACAATCTGAACATTGGATTCCTTCGAGAATTTATGATGCTACCAACCTCTTACTACGAAACAGGAGCAGCCATTAAATTCCGTAAGTTATAGAATTAACATAAAACTGTTTGCACACCCTGCTAACTACGCGTCAACGTTGTACTAACGAATTGGAATTCATTCAATGTATTTCCACTAGTTCCAATAATGAATCAGACATTCATTTTCTTTTGATTGATTGATTCCTTTTTGTCACTTTGTCATGTTTTGAGCTCCAATATAAATCGGGCGCTGAATCTTGTTTTGTGTTGCAGAGGACTTCATCCAACGATTTGGAACTCATTACATCAAAGCAGGGCGTTTTGGTGGCCAACTCGAGATACGCAAAAGCATGGAAGCTAGTGAAGTGTCAAGCAAAGAAGAGTTTAGCGAAGTGATGGAATTTGAATTTAAATCTTTCTTTGCAAGTGCTGGTGCTAGAAGCAGTGACAAGGAAGGGGAAAGGGCGAGATCCCAGACGAAAACGTCTTCCACTTCAATGTCGGTACAAGGTGGAAATCAGGAAATTGCTTCCATTATTTCCGACGTTTACGCACCCACTTTTAAAACTGAGTTTAAGCAATGGCTCAAGTCTATTCCGCAATATCCAAAAGCCTTCAAATTTACGATCAGTCCGATAACAGATCTGCTAAATTTCCGATCTTCTGATCTCTTTCCTGAAGAAGCAGCAAGTTTTGGATGTGAAGCACACAAAGCTGAACTGAAGAGGGATCCTAACACAAACAAATTCTACTACAATGCTACTGTCAATGGAACTGTTGTCAAAGAGTTCTGTGATTATCTTAGCCGAGAAGCACTGGAGTATTCCATCAGTCAGAGGCGAACTTCACTTAAGAGGGCTATTGATGTGTACATGGAAGAGGTATTGCATGGTTATTTATCTCAAGACTCTGAGTTTCTTATATGTTGGCTTGTTCTCCCGGGGGGGGTACTCTGCAAATGTTTGGGCGGGGGTGTGCCGCTGGGACTCTGAGACCCTTAACCTATACTAGACCATTTTATCTGCATTTTGCAACCCTATTCTAGACTAAACACCAAAAAACCCTACCCTATCCTAGACCTATTCCAGACTCGCTATTTTCCAGAACCTCGTTCACTATCACAGTCTAAGTTGCCAGGGGTCAGTAAAAATGCCGTACTGCCCGCCGTACCAATTTTTAAATGCCATTTGCCAGTAAACCTTGTCTAGACTAAATTCTTCACGATGCTGATCAGTTTCGCGGAAAATGATAACCTATTCTAGACCAAAAATCTCTGATTACTATACCCTATCCCAGACTAAACTGCCTGAAACCCATACCCTTCACAGCGGCACATACCCGGCATATAGTTCACATATGGGAGTACCCCCCCTCCCCCCGAGGATTGTTCTGAGGCTGAATTTCGTCCACATTTATCAATTTACAAGCCAATGTACGCACAAAAATACGTGTCTGCTCTCAGTTCTTTCGCAACGAAGTTCATTAACAAACTGGCTTGTTAAAAATGTTCTCCACAAACTATTGTTGGTTTCAAATACATTTACTCGCGAAATGTTAAAGAAATCTTTATCAAATTAAAACCGTCCAGACGAGCCTGACATTCACCATGCCGTAATCTTTTCTGTTTCTTCACCAGTATGCAAGAACCCATACAATAAATGGAAATGGAGTAACAATGTTTGGTGTAAAGGAGTGCCATATTGAGGCAGTAATGATAATGATACCCAGCTGGCAAGGAGTGCGCAGGCAATCAAATACTTTTAAGAACATTTGTTAACGTCCTTTGTTCATTTGTTAACGTCCTTTGGGTTCCATTTCTGTATCTGATATGAACCTGCCTCCTGGAACACCGGGTTGCCAAACGCAAAACTACAAGTATCAAGTAAAAGCAGGGAGGCCAACTTGGAAAGAAATGACCGAACATCACATTGCATTTAAAGCCATATTTAAGATGGACAATGACCTGGCTGGTTCGTACCATGGGATGGTCAAGATCCCCAGCCACCTAGAGAGTCTTGTGAGGTACATCGATGAGGAATGGGTTGTGAGCAAAGAGGATGGCAAATTTGACTTCTTTAGTGGTTGTAATCGCGGCGGTAGTGGCAATGTAAAGGCTGATGAACATTACATTTGCGTTTATGGACTGGTGTTAAAATACGATGAAAAGATGGGCGCCCTGAATCTCGATGAGCACGGCTATAACATTTCTAAGCTGACCTTTACAAAACTAGATCCTAATTTGATCGGCGGCGAGTTAGCCCGTGTAGAATGGCCAGCTGACCACATCTTCCAAATGGGTGAGGTGGTTGGATATTTACCGTGCAATGTGAAATGGTCAAATGCTCTGCGGTTTGACCCCAGTGGTGAAGGAAAATGCCTGCATTTTACAGCTTCGACCAAAGGAACATTGTTTGTTATCTTTTCCGCCATTCCTAAGGACAAGGATTCCTGGTACTACGTTCAGATATCTCCTTATGGAGTTGGAATATTCAAGGTAATAAAGTTTACAAACTAAATGATTTTAAGCCGGGAATCTTTAGTTAGTCTTTTGCCTAGAAATGTTATTGATGATTGACATTTTAACAACATATTTTGAGTTTAAAATCATCAAATTCGCCTCGGGTTGTTTTGTCCGTTGAAAAATACAGTTAAGGTGTGTTTGAAAGTTGTTTTAAAAACGTCAAAATACAGTGATGTAAAAGAGTAATCTTTTTTGTTTCTTCTTTCATAGAAAGGAAAAGGTATAACTCCTTATCCACAAAAAAACATCAAATTGTGGAGGATTGACTTTACTTGTAAATGTGCAAGGGTAAACAGGACTCTCGAAGGTTTTTGAAGTTTGCTTGCTTCATTCCTAAATCAACTCCTACAATCTTCTAATTTACAAGCCGATTTGCACTAATTGTAAAGTGTGCCGTAAATATGTTTGCGCTCCTTAGTCTTCTTCCACAGATAGGAGCAGGTGGGAGTGTGTATACATGGGAAAATAGATCGAGAATCTAAACATGATTTACGAAGACAAATAAAAACAAACCAATAAAGAATATAGAAATAAATGCCAGTGTTGTGACAGTCTTCAAGTTGACTATACCTAAAAGGAGATCTTAGCACAGATTGGCGCGAAATAACGCAAATAGGTCTGCAGCCTTATATTCTGACCGCTTAATAATGAAAGATTACGAAAACGTATTCATTTGAAGAAAAATTTATTAACACGTTTAGAATATAGCGAGTAATTTCCAAAAGTACATCCTTCACAAAATTGAGTTCCGCTCCAGCCGGAAATGATCCAAAGAAGGTGATGAACATCGCGTCAAGTACCCAAACGCGAGCTGGCATTAACAAACAAGTGGTTACTAAAAGTACTATAACACTACTTACAATTTATAGAAAACATTAGATGGTATTTCCTCATTTAATCTTTCATTGCGCAAAAAAAATTGCTTTATTTTGACTCATTCCATCCACGTTTTTAATTCGTACCTACCAGGCAATCGTCTGAGAAACACTGGGACTGAATCCTGCCATGGGCTCATCTCATTGTCTGCCGTCAGTTATGGGTCATCGGGCTCTTGAATTTTATTTTGACCTTCTTTCACCATCTTGTTAGCCTCCAAGCGAAAACGCTTTTTCTTCGGTGGGTGAACTAAGAGTCGGAAAAAGCTTCTCCTCTCGCAAAACAATAACCGAAACCATAGCTGATCCTCGTAATATAACAAATGTTTGAAAGTTCTGAAAAGCTTATTTTATATTTCCTTTTTCAGTCGCAAACGCTGAAAGTGTCAAGTGTGGATATCGATGCGGTTGGACTAGGAGATGAAATCTTATATCAGCCTTACTTCGTTTGCGTAAAACGAGATGATAAGTCCACAGTTATAGAGTACGGAAAAAGTCAAGGGACCACTGAAAAGGGAGAAATCTTTCTATCCATGATTGACAAAGACAAGCCTCTTCACGTGCGGTTCTATGCATTTGGCAACGGCGAGGATTCTCTGGAAGTTACTGATGCCCATATACTTAGGCGTAGTCTTACCACGAAGGAATGCAAGGGAGATACGCGCAAAGATGAGGAAACTGATATGTGTGTTCAAAAATGTCATGAAATGTGCGACCCCTTAAAAGGTATGGCCAAGCCGCTGCGAATCCTAATTCGAGATACACTATAAAAAATTAACTTGAATTGTTCATCATGAATTCTTGATTTACTGAAAGAAAGGCTTTTGGAGACTAAACACATTTTATAACTTCCACTATATATTTAGAGGACTTAGAGCGTCACTTCATTGAGAGCACAAAGCAGGTTTTGATTGAGTTTTTTAAAAACTTTTAATCCTTATATTTGTAACATTTAAGGCATAAAGTGTGACAGTTCGAATGACGGTTATAGCTCCAGTTAAATACTATGTTAAAAGCTGCGCACGCATCAAATGTTGTAGTTTCAGTTTTAAAGTTGAATATGTTTTCATCTTCATATTGAAGACGGAAAGTAGTGTAAAGATTGTAAACACGTGACGAAAAAGGAAAGGTTTGTTTCCCAAACTCTGTTTATAGTTGAATCAGTAAGTAGAGATTTCAACGAGATTAGGTAATAGGATCATCGTGGAAACTTGGCATTTAAGCATTAAGGGCCTTTACGGTTGTACTGTGTTTGTCTGTAAATGTTGTTGTAGTGTCAAATCCACATATCAATATTTTTTTCGTTTCCGGTTAAGGCTGCAGACGCACTTCGAGTGGGAGTCCATTACCGACAGACTGCAACGCTTGCTTATACTTGAAGCGAGTGGATAACGGAGAGTGCATGGAAACATGTCCTGAAGGATATAAAGAGAAGGACGATACTTGTGTTCCAAGTGAGTCATGTTAACTAGTTCTTTCCAAGTTGAAACCACGATACCTTTTTTGTCAAATTGTCACTGATTCAGTTCAGTTCCGTCGACCTACTAGTGACGAGATAATAAGAAATGGTGCCATCGTATCACCTTGTAGGACTCCGGCTAAGATGTTGAACTCCTCAGTGTCACCGTCAGGGGTGAAAACCTTGGCAGTGGTACCCGTATAGGTAGCTTCTATGCCCCTCAGAAAGCGAGGTGGAATACCATAGGCCTTCAGATCATTCCTGAAAACAAGGCCAGGCAACGTTTATTTTTGTTGTTTACAAAGATCAGAAATAAATTGGTTTCTTTTGGTTTGTTAGTATCCCCTGTTTTAAAGAAGCTGTATCGCCAATTTAAGCAGCTTTAAGTGTCACTTTGAAAAGCCAAAAGGTGTACTTGCATCAATGGAAACCCAAAAACAATGGTCCGGGTCCCAGTTGTTCGAAAGCCGATTAACGCTAATCTCGAATTAAAAGTTAACCGAAGATTTCATTTCTCTGTTTAAAAATGATTTCAAATGGTAATTTATAGCTAGTAGTGAAGACAAGTTAAAGCCGAAACTGAAAGGCAGAAAACTTTGGAAAATTTTCAATTGTTGAGTTGTTTAACTGGATTCAAAATTGACGCTAGTCCTGGGTTAGCTTAATCGTGCTTTGAAAAACCTGGTCCAGTTTTGTTTAAACATACTCCACGAGTACACTTTTAAGTGTACTCGTGATTAAATTAAAACTACAAACAAAAAAACTACAAGCAAGTGTGTTTGAAAACAGAAGCCCGAATGGAAATGGATTGCAACTTGCAAAAATTCCGGGCCAATTTCTTCAAGTTCGTTCCATGTGTTTAGGAAAATTTGCTCAAAACTGATTATGGTATGATTTGTACTTCCTTGAATTAATTTACTTTATATATTTTTCCTGGAGTTCTAAGAGCATTTGGTGTTTGAGGTAACTAAGATGCCGAATTTTAATTCTAGCACAGTCTGAGCCAAAAACAGTGAAAAGCGCTATTTTGTTGTGATACAAACAAGTTAAGATACTGTCAGACAACGTAGTTCTTCTTCCAGCTTGCAATGACATAGCTCCCTTGCAAAGTAGACAGGTCTTCTTTTCGCAACGTTGTGAAATACGTTGGCGATGCTACCTGAAATAATTATATTATCTTTTTATATAGCTGTTGTTTTTCGCAATACAACGCGCGCGATGATTGGTTGATTCATGGTCACATGTTTGACATCTAACAAACAAACTGTTTCCCGCCAATTGTCCTAAGCGGGCAACATTTGCGATCGAATCATCGAGATTCTCGTGAAAAAAATTCACTGTTTCCCTCGGGACCAGTCATTAAGTATTTATTGTTTTGTTGTGACATATTTCAGGGGGCTGTCAGAAGAACCCGTGTATGAACGGAGGGACATGCAAGGATCTTGGAGACGAGAAATACCAGTGTCAATGTTCCACGGACTACGAAGGAGAGCATTGTGAAATAGGTTTGTGTTTTAGAGAAATACGAGTGCCAGTATACTGAGAATACAAAGGAGACCCCTGTGAAATAAGGAGTTGTCAACAACACTACGAAATTCCGTTGTCAGTGATCAGAACTTAAAAGACTAACACTAATCATAAAATGATAATCATAAAATACGGTAAGCGAGAACAAAGATCAAAGAAAAGTGCTATTGTTTCATTCTCTACGAACAGATTCGCTGATGAAATGCCTGTATGAATGGGAAAATCATTTACTTAATTTTAATTGTTACAGAATCATTCAAAAACTTAGCCTCCTGCTATACGTTATACTGGGGTTCCAAACATTCCATGCAACACAATAACATCACTGAGACTGCGGTCCCGTGTCTTCATTTTGTTTTCTTATGGTTGGAATCTGGGGTTGGAATCCCGATTAAAAAAAGCGTACCCATTTTTGAAATATTTCTTGAAAGTCAAAATAAAATTTTGAAATGCTGGGCACAAGCAAGTTCCATTCATATTTGCGAGCTGTTGACCCACTACAGACCTGCGAGAAATCTTCACTCTTCATCTGAGACTACTCAACTTCAACGTTCAATATGTATAATCTAAGGACTAATGGGTATCGTTCTTTTTCTGTTGCCATTCCAAAACTACGGAACATATTGCCGATAGACATACGAGCTGTGATTTGGACATTTCCAAATCAAGACTAAAGACATTCGTTTTAAACCTAAATATAAATAGATTTAGTTTTATATGTTTATTTATAATTAGCTAACAGAACAAAGTTTACATATGCGCTATATTAAAGAAATAAAAAACGCGCCGAGTGTATTATTGAGTTATATAAGCACGCGGGAATTTTTAAGAACACGAGAGAAGTGCAGAGAAGCACGAGCCAAAGGCGAGTGCTTCTCGCACTTCTCGAGTGTTCTTAAAAATTCCCAAGTGCTTATACAACTCAACAATGCACGAGGAACGAGTTTTTTATTTCTTTAATAAAATAAAAACGGTTATTATGGACCTTACGTCACGCGCGTGCTTTATCGAGTTATAATGAACTCGGTTTAACCAATCATAGCGCGCGCATTTCCTTAAGCATTTTATAAAAGAATATAAACGTTAATGTTAATGTACTCATCATGTATCATCTGTTTTATTGTTAGCCGCTAACCCATGTAACCCGAACCCGTGCAAAAATGACGGCACTTGTGTAGAAAACAAAGACAAAACTGGGCGTTATCAATGCACCTGCGCTGAAGGATTTGGTGGGGATACCTGTGCAATTGGTAAGATATGGTTATTATTATTATTCAATATTATTATCATTTAATAATAATAATAATAATCTCGTTTATTCAAGCCTTTTGCAGTTACAACTGAATTATAGGCAGATTACGTATGTACTTCAAATTTAACGCGCAATTTTACAAAATGTAAAGCCGGTTATATTACTATTAAGGGACGGACCATTATTTTTTGACGGGGGGGGGTGGGGGTTGGAAAATTTTCGCATGCAAACATTTTTTTTATATGCGGCACCTGCGGCAAACAATTTATTTTGTGTCTCCGTCCAACTGCTATACTTCCAGCAAACAATTTTTTTTTCTTTATTTTTTGCTTGCATACAATTTATTTCAGTGTTTATAGCCTCTGCAAACAATTTATTTCAAAATTTTCCAACCCCCCCCCCCCCCGTCAAAAAAATAATGGTCCGTCCCTAAACTACAATGGTTGATATTTTACTGTTACAAAGTTCTTAAATCGTTCAGTTCTTGTTGGTGGGGTGTAGCTACGCGTTCTGACCTGAGATTGTAATGGCCAGGGGAGCAACCTACCCTTTTTATATTATTATTATTATTATTATTATTATTATTATTATTATTATTATTATTATTATTATTATTATTCGATTCTCTCCAGTTGCCGGATGTTCTACTGGGTAATGTTTATTGTGTCTCAGCCACTTCCCGTAGCTTAGAGACACAACACTTTCCTCAACAAGTGCGCAGTTCCACAGTTCCGTTTTATTATTATTATTATTATTATTATTATTATTATTATTATTATTATTATTATTATTATTATTATAATATATGGTTTTATGAGGTTACATTATCACGAGGTTATGAGTCGTGTTTGGCCTGTCAACACTTTATTCTATGCCTGACGAGTAAAAAGCCTTGCCGTATAACATAACTTTTCGCTCAATGGTAATGGTAATGGTTCGTTTATTATACGACAACAATCATTCCCCAAGTCTAAGTTTTTAAAAATGTTTTCCCAAGCGCGCTCAGAAAGGTGTAATAACGTCTCAAATTTGCACTCATTTCGGCGCGTATTCGCACTCTTGGATGCTGTGTCGTATAATAAATACACCATATTCGGTGGTTTAACGGATAATATACGCGCGTTTTTTTTTTCGAGCCCCACAGGGGCGCGAAAAATTGCAGCAATGAGTAAAATGTCCGCACGTATTTATTAAACCATCGAATAAGGGATTTATTATTCGCCAAAATTCCTTTCTTTATATCTTCTGTGTCTTCAAACCGGGGTGCTAAGGTGTAATACGACAATCTACTGTGTAGTACGGCAATCTACCGTGTAATACGGCAATCTACTGTGTAATACGGCAATCTACTGTGTAATACGGCAATCTACCGTGTAATACGGCAATCTACTGTGTAATACGGCAATCTACTGTGTAATACGGCAATCTACTGTATAATACGGCAATCTACTGTATAATACGACAATCTACTGTGTAATACGACAATCTACTGTGTAATACGGCAATCTACTGTGTAATACGGCAATCTACTGTGTAATACGACAATCTACTGTGTAATACGACAATTTACTGTGTAATACGACAATCTACTGTGTAATACGACAATCTACTGTGTAATACGACAATCTACTGTGTAATACGGCAATCTACTGTGTAATTCGCTGGGATATTTTGTGTGTTTTTTTCATTTAAGGTAACATGACGTCACAGTCGCATAAAGGCTCAAAAAAATAAAAACTAACTCGTAAAAATGCCTCGCCGTATTATAGAACTTTTCGCTCAATATATTCAGCCGAGTAGAATACATGCCTATGACGACATTCGCCACTTTAGAAACGAGAAGGAAACTGGGCCGAGTGAACTTTCGCAACGATTTCTGGGACTGTTACTGGGGACAGAGACAAAAGAAGCGTTCCCTGTAACGATCCCAGAAGTCGTTGCGAAAGTTCACTCGGCCCAGTTTCCTTCTCGTTTATAAAGTGGCGAATGCTAAATGAATACATAGCGACAGTTGGAAAATTTTTTCACCAGTCATAGGAATTTTTTTCTATCAGAAAAAGCAAAAATTCAATTAACAACCAAGACTCGAACTCAGAACGAAGCATGCTAACATCCTCATTCACGGCTACACCAATAGGCTGATCCGGCAAACCCATGAAAAATTGAATTTTAATAGGTGCTCTTCTTAAATGATACATCTATAACGGGTGTCCTTATCCCTATATCTAACCTAAGCGTGAATCTAGCAGCGGCGTGGCTGATTTTCCTTTCGTAAACGGTCGATGTCATCATTAACATTCATTAGTAACCAATCCTTTTGTTATGGTCGATGCCATTTCTCTCCAGTTTATGCCTGGATTAGGACGAAAGTAGGCTATCATTATTAGATGAAATTGGGCCTAGGTAAAGCGGTTATTCGACCTAAGCTAGATTCGCGATTAGGTTAGCCTCAGGGATAGGGTCACCTGTTATAGATGTATCACTAAAGAAAGCATCTTTTATAATTAAATTTTTCTTGGGTTATCCGGATCAACCCAGTGGTCTAGTAGTAAAGGGGGATGTTAGCATGCAAGAGGTTCCGGGTTCGATTCTTGGTTACTAATTGTGTTTTTCATTTTCTGATAGAAAAAAAATTTGATAATTGGTGAAACATTTGAAAAGTGTCTCTGAAACGGGAGCGACCGTGTACGAAAGGAAATTTTGCAACGGCGAGTACGTTTTCTGTGATTCCCAGTAAAAACTACATCAGTTGTACGCCTTGTTCCAAGTTCACAAAATGTTTCGTTTGTCAAATTTTTCAGATAAATGCCCTGATGGCTGGAAAAGTTTTGAAGATTCCTGCTACTTTTATCACGACACAAGCATTGACCTCATGGCTGCGCGTCGATTTTGCAAAAAGCAGGATTCCCAGGTTCTCGTCATCAATTCGGAGGAGGAAAATCGGTTTATAGCGAATTCGTTTGGGGGAGAATCAGTGTGGTTGGGAATGTGGTTAGACGCGACCAGCATGACCTGGAAGTTGTTAAATGGAGAAGAAGCCACCTTTAACAAAGTTCGTGACAGTGGACGTTACGATTTCGGCTATGATGATGATGATGATATTTATTATTATGGTAATAATTATGGCAATGCATGGTGTGTATTGTACGATCGTTCACATGAATCATGGGAAACAGCAAATTGCTTTCTCGAATACCCCGTAGTATGCGAAAGCCTGGCAGACGTGTAATCAGACAACGCTTTCGACACAGGTTACCCAAGTTCATATACTCCGCGTTAAAGTGCATTTTCAGAATCAACTCTACGCACATTGAATAGTTAAATGGTGAAATATTTCTTGTTTTGAATGTCGCGTTATTGAGTTATAGAGATTTGAATTTAAAAAATGCTAATTAGATGACGTCAACCCGAGAATCATTTATTATACAACTACTTATTTTCACCTCAAGTAAATTTTTAATGAATCAATTGACCATCCACAGTTTATTTTTAGTATTTATCAAATGAATTATCCTCAAGCTGTAAACTGCGCATTTTATAACCATTTTATAAATTCAAATCTCTATAACTCAATAACGCGACGTTCAAAACAAGAAATATTTCACCATTTAACTATTCAATGTGCGTAGAGTTGATTCTAAAAATATATATTTAAGGGTTATAGGCACTTTAAAGGCGCAATGTCACATATTTTTAGTATCATCTTGAAAAGCGAAAAAACGCAGTCAAACCTATCCTTACGGACACCTCAATAATACGGACATCTCTCTATTACATGTAAGGACAGTGCACTTGGTACCGATGATACCAAAATTCACACATTCCCTACAGTCTATAATACGTTAACCTCTATAATACGGACACTTGGGTCTGTCCCTTCAATTTCCGTATGGAGGGTTTGACTGAACCTGCATCAATTAATATCTAAATTTGTTAACAATTACTATAGTCTGTGAGCGGCACGGTGGTGTAGTGGTTAGCGCGTCGGACTTTCAACCTGAAGGTCGGTGGTTCGAAGCCTGGTCTCTGCCGTCGTGTTGTTTCCTTAGACAAGAAACTTTACTCCACACTGTCTCTCTCCACCCAGGTGTATAAATGGGTACCGGCGACAAAATGCTGGGGGTAACCCTGCGATGGACTAGCATCCCATCCAGGGGGGAGTAGCAATATTCCTAGTCGCTTCATGCTACAGAAACCGGGTTTAAGCTCCGGCCGTTATCAGCCTTCTGGCTCGAATGCGCGACTTTACTTTACTTTACTTACTATAGTCTACTATTGCAATAAAATTATTAGTTGTTGTTTGGACTGTGGTTGCATGGATGGAAAAAATTGGCCAGTTTTTTCAAGTTGTTCCCTTGTGCCTTGGGCAAAAAGCTGAAATGTGGTCACGGTTTATTATATTTTTGAGGGATCACTTGATATTTTCCTCTTGGGTCTCTAAGGATATTTTGCTTTAGAACAAACTAAGGTTCTTAGTTATATATTTGGTACAGTTGGAGGCACGGTGGTCTAGTGGTTAGCGCGTCGGACTTTCAACCTGAAGGCCGGTGTTCAAGCCTGATCTCTGCCGATTCGCGAAATAGTGTGCACTGTGGAGTCAGTAGAGGCTTGAGTTAACTTCTTGGCCAGGAGCTTTCCAGCGACAAAAGCAAAACTTATACTTTTCAGAGACTCGTAAGACGGTTTTCTTTTCTCTAAGTGGCCAGTTGTATTGCATTTAATCTCTGTTAAATCACACAGTGATCTGGTCGTTTCCTGTTCGCCTGTTATGTAAATAGTTTGCTTGTTTTTTATTTTTTTTTTTCGCGGTTTTGCTTTTGTTATTTCGGGTTAGATTGATGTTATGTACCACATTACGATTAAATTTTGGGTGATGTAATGGTTTTCAATTGAGTGCCGTAACACCAAAACCAAAGTAATTACTCTGGCCAATCACAACAGAGGCAGTTCTTCAAATGAACCAATCAGAACTCGAAGGAACGGTAGCCGTCGCCAAGCGCGCGGGAAAACGCGTGCAGGCAAGTCACGATTAATTTTGGTTTTACTTCTGATTGATTGAGAAAGTGGCGCACACAGAGTGTAGCAATGCAAAACCAAAGCAATTGCGAAATTACTTTTGACACTCAATTTTAAATCGCTCTATCAGGAACCGTTATTATTCCTTTTACCCATATATACACTTGAGTGGAATGTTAATTAATGAAGCAATTTTATTATCATAGAGCACGGCACGATTTCGTCAACCCCTCTTCCTAAGAGAGCTAACATGATTAGACACAAACCAAATAAGACGAAAGTCACACAAAAGTCTATTTTAGTGTAGCCATACGCGTGGCACTATAAAAAAACACCGTGAGTGGGTGGCTACACGGCCGTGAAAACCTCGCGACAACATGCGTGTTACTTGTCAATCAGACCTGCATGGGGAAGGAAGGGGGAGGAAAGGAAAGATTTCCAGCAATGTAAATTCGCAACCAGAAATGCCATTTAACTCCCCAGGCGCTTTTAATAACGCATCCTCCTCCGCCATTATCGTGTTAATGATGTTCACACTATCATTTATCATAATTTTGAGCCCGCGATCGGAATTTTGCAGTCGCCACTGAGTGTCCGCTGAAATGAACAAAAAGGAGTCTTTACAGCTGGCGTTCCTTTTCCTTCTCTCCAGTCCCCCTCCTTTCTTCCTATTCCCGTCTAGACTGCTAGCAGTCCCTCGCTGGATAGTCGAGCGGGAGAGCAAATACGCGATCGGCGATCCGAGCGAAAGTAATTCGAACCGAGGAGGCTCTCCCCCAGTTTCCCCCACGGCTGGTTCGCTCGCTCCAGTCTCTCTGAACATGTTTTCGCGATTAGCTTTCCCGCTCGATTGACTGAAAAGCGACGGCTATCAGTCTAATTCCCTTCCCGTTTGAGTTTCATCAAAATCAATATAATTCAACGCAAGTAACAACAGATTAAAGTCTGGTTTTAATATCTGTGGTTTCGTTAAATAAAGTTTGTTTGTTGAGTGGTTCACTTGATTTCTTGTCTGTTGTTGAAATCAATGGTATCAGCCACTTGCTTGCCCAGTAAGGGCAAAACATAACACAGGCGGCCCAAGCTCACTATCAGATAACCGGGTGGTGACCCTTGCTTTTAATATGAGAGGTATTGTGTTACAAAGATTCGATTTATAAAGGTTTGTATGGGAACGTAAGGGCCAGCGTAGGAGTGAAAATAATATACAAAGGCTCTTAAATTTGAATTTTGATAACAAGTACATGATTGACTAATATAAGATTACACGAAAAATATCTAACTAAGTTGTAACAAGATAAAATGACGTATATAATGTAGGTACAAAACATATTTTTCATGTAATCTTATAATAGCCAATCATGTACTTGTTATCTAAATTCAAATTTAAGAGCTGTTGTATATTATTTTCACTCCTACGCTGGCCCTGTAGAAGACTAGTTCTACTAGTCGAAATATTGGCCATTAAACCTGCCATTAATTTCCGTTGTACTAGCCTTGCATTTTAAACGTTTATCTACACTTCGGGTGACGTCTAGTACTCGCATCCCTTTATAAAGGAGATCCGGAAAGTAAGTTACCACTATTTATCGTAGTGTTGAGTGGTCCTCTGTATATACATTTTTCCCTATAATAGGCTATACGTGGATGCTCCGCCCGAAAGGGGTACCTTTTTGAGGTTGGAGGGTATATGGAAGGGTAGGGATTTCACGAGTTGAAGTTTATGAAAAGGTAGGGATTTCACGAAGTATAGGAAAGGGTAACGAAAACACGAGTTCAAGTATAAAAAAGGTAGGGAAAACTGCCATTCAGTTAAGCATTATAAAAAGCGCCTTTCAAAATATATCAAACAGACGCAGGCTATATGAAAGGGGTACCATTTTCAATGAAAAGTATATGAAAGGGGTACCATTTTCAATGAAAGGTATATGAAAGGGGTACCTTTTCTGTCAAAAATGGTATATGAAAGGGTAAGGGTTTGGACCTTGGGCGGAGGATCCCCGTGCAAAACTTTGTTGAGTACCCCCCTCCCCCCGGAGGGGAAATCGAACTTAGTTCGAATTAGCGGGGAGTTCGAGTTATCCGCGTTCGAGTTAGCGGAGTTCTACTGTAATACAAATAACAAAAATATATATTAAAAGGAAAAGGATTGTTTATATATTGAGAAATGGCGCCCGATCTCTCTTGAAAACGTTGGGACAAAAATAACATCTAAAGCTATCGCCACAAGAATTAAAAATGTACTTCCAGAGATCATACATCATATTTATCATACAAAATCGCATTTGTAAAAGACCGATTTAAATATATATCGGTGAAACAATTCGATCTATTTTCGATATTATGGACTTTACTAAAAAAGAAAATATTTCTGGACTGTATGCCGTGCGTATTACTATGCTATAAGAAGCAAGGGCTGACAACTGCGTAGAAAAAGAAACGCAACAATGGCATGATTGAGACCAAACCGAAAGTTTAATCATGCCATTGTTGCGTTACTTTTTCTACGCAGTTGTCAGCCCTTGCTTCTTATAGTATTTTGTTTATTTTTGGCTGATCAGATCTCTTACAGATCCTGCGTATACTAGCAGCATTTTCGTTCACGGTCCCTTGCTTTCTCGTTTCGTATTACTATATTTGCATGGACTAATGTTACATAAAAATAGAAGAAATGACTCAGGGGGCAAACCTTGACTTGACTTGACTCGTCGGCTATGCCACGAGCAATAATGCGTGAAAGTTTCGCTGCGGCTGATAATGCATCAATTAATTCCGGCTGTTACCATCCCCGGGGATTTGTAAGGCACCATGTCCCTAGGGCGGGGATTTTGTACAACAACGTGTTGCCCCGGGGTTGGGGGCGGGGACAACTTGACAGATCGCCAGATCCATGCGGTCGCCGTGTCAGCAAACAATGGAAGAATTCGAGGGGAAACCGACTACTTTTGTGGGCGATTGACTTGAAAACCAAGGTATTGCAAAGTTAAAGAATTTGTTTGAAGGTAAATAAACACTTCTTGATGTGTATTTCAAATTAGGCTTTGATATTGGGATCTATATAAAGCGTGTCACGCTCTATTAATACACGTGGTGAAATCTGTATTTTACACGATGAATTTTTTATATCTTGATGATATGAGATCTAGATCTTGTTTTGTCAACAATCAGAAATTTCCGATAGTCCAAAGTCGTGCATCCGATCAAAGAAACAACGTTAAATATGTCTTTATACATTCTGATTCATAGACGTTTTGTTAGAACTTTCACAGAGCCAGAAACTGTCTTTTGGGTGATCTGATGTTACGTTATTTATGATGTTACGTTATTAAACGTGCTTTTAATATATGTTTCTTTAACTTTTGCAATTTTTGTTGCTATTCTGTTGCCCAGAGGCGGGGAATTTGTAGTTTCTGGCAGCTCGGGGGCGGGGAATTTGTAGTTCCACAAAAAAAAAAAACAAATCCCCGGGGGTTGGCCCCGGGGGGGATGGTAAAAGTCGGAATTGATTGGTGCATAACCATGGAAATCAGACAAATAAGGGTGGTTGGTCAATAAAGATAATGCTTTACAACGTTTTCTTAACAATTTCTCCAAATTGCTAGTGAGCTCCTTATGTTGTTGTGGTAACCGACCCAGCTATTGTTGATTTTAAATGTTCCATCTACAGTTAGGTAGGTATTACACTTTTAAATTTTTGTTGAGCCAAGTACTATTTAAATAATGGTGATAATGAGTGAGTTTGTTAACTGCTCTTGTACTGCATTTTATTGAGTTCTCGAAAACAGACAAACAAGGACCCCAAAAGGCAAGGTATTTTTCAGTTATATTATCTTTTATACATTGATACGATCCTTCTGCGCCCAGGGCGAGAAAGCGGCAAAACACTAGACAAACACTACGACGGACGTTTCACATGTCACTTCTTTGACTTTTATGTTATTTGCTTCTCTTTCTGTTTTTATACCGCAAGGATCTGTTTTCCGTTTAGTTTGTTTCACTTTAAGTATTAATACCGATCTACGTACATGCATTTTAGTGTTGTTCACATATCGTGACATATGAAAATTAACACTCGCGCAATTCACATAGAACAGAATTATATGAATGTTCTTTGACAACAGGAATAAAATGTTATTTAGTTTTATTCGCTTTCGCTGTTGAAAAATAGAAAACCAACACAGAATCTCTCTAAGTGTACCAGTTCAGTTTTGATGTAAATTTTATTGATCGCATCATTAGCGTAGCCTAATTAAACCAGCCCGGTTTTATAAATTAGCTTGGTGAGATAAGATAAGATAAGATAAGATAAGATAAGATAAGATAAGATAAGATAAGATAAGATAAGATAAGATAAGATAAGATAAGATAAGATAAGATAAGATAAGATAAGATAAGATAAGATAAGATAAGTTAAGCATTATCTGTAGGGTTGTTGAATATCTTTTGAGCATTTTTGTAAAGGAGACCGGAGGTTGGGCAATTGCCCAAAAAAGAACATTCCTGCACGGTTTCTGCAAAATAAAAACTATAAGGTCTTTCCGATTTAGCGGAAAATCCACGGAACTTGGATTACAGTTTCTCGAACTATTGAGCGAAGCCGCCACCAGCTTTTCTAATGTCTGGGATTATAAGAGGGTGGTAAGGGGGGGGGGGGGGGGGGACTAGATCACGTTTCACGAAAAATAAAACTGTCTTTTCACGTTTCACGGAGAATAAAATGGCCATTTTACGAAAATAAAAACATTCCTTACTTTTTGCTAATTAAATTACGTCCAAAGTACAGCTTTGTTTGTTGTCTTCACCGACCGTCCACTCCTCGTTCTTCCTGATGTAAAAAGAAAGCCGAGTTCTTTGTTTTGCTGATGTTGTGTAAAATTACCTAACCTTGTAGAGTGACCTGGGGTCCAGAATGACGATCAGTCACGGTCATGCACAGACTCGTGCTCAGTCGCTTCTTTGCATTTGCGCTGTGATTGATGGGAAGGATTTAGTGAGTTCGCGGTGCATCGAGGGAAGGACAAATATAGAACGTTTGGCGACGTCATTTTTTTCTCCCTCCTTCCCAAGCACCTTTGCGCGCGTCAATTTCTTTTCCCATATTACTTTGCGAATGAAATAAATAAGTGACGACTGGGTACGAGTCTGGGTCATGCATTCGTCACGCAATTTACCACTGGCGTAGTTAAACGGTGGTCACTAGAATTAATGGATACTCCAAAATCAGGTTGGACACCTTATTGAGACTTATATAACAGAGTAACTGGTTAGCTTTCAGTTGAGGTTAGGGCAGCAGTTTAAATAGTTAAATTTAGGACTAAGCAACCCGAGAAGCTAGGTGGTAGGTATGTAAGCCTAAGCCTAGCTGAGCTCGCAGGTTCAATCCTGAGTGGGGATTTTAGATTTTCTTTTTTACACTTAAAAATTTATTGAAAATAAATTGTAAGTGTCGACATTACGTTATATAATTCTCAACAAGTGTCCGAGGTGATTCAACCTGATTTTGGAGTATACATTCTAGTCACGACCGTAGTTAAACGCTTACTGGATAATTTTTTGGGAGGAAGAAAGAATCACGGTTTACAGTCGCATTTCACGAGAAAAAAACAACAGTCATTTTGCAGTGCTCATGAAAAAAAGTCGATTCACGATTTACGAGTTATGTAACCAAATCACGTTTCACGAGAAAAAAAATAGCCATTTCACAATTCACGGGGAAAAATCCACAATATATTTATGCGCTGGTAACGTAAAAGAGCAACAATGGAGGAGCGCCAAAAGAGGAATAAAGGTATTGATTGTGATAGCTGAGCGCATGGTCTAGTGTATTCTATTTCACGGGTTAAGGTCGCAGGGGATACCTGCCATGAATAAATTCAGAAGGCAAAATTTTGGCAGAGGTGCCACTTTGAAAAACGTTATATCGCGAAGGTTTGAAAGCCGATTTCGCTAAAATTTAACAGAGATATTGGCGAATAATGAAAGTGCGTAAGGATTGTTTTTTTTTTTTATTGAAGGGGTCGCTCTTTACCGCAATGCTGTAAGCCACTAAACTTATCTTTTCTTAAAACGTGGTTTTGTGTCCAAGTTTGCTGCTCAAGAAGAACAAAAAGCCAGTTGATTTCCCCACTCACTGATCCGTCAAAACGTCTTTTGTGTCATATCTGACTCCGATTTTTTGATTTCAACTTTAATTAAAAGTTATTAACTTTTAAAGGAGTAAAATTGTCCATGTTAGAATATGAAGCCTCATATCTTCCCTTTGAAAGCCTATTTAAAAATTTTTAGTCAGATTTGACAATCTACAGTACACCTACAGTTTACCTCCTTGCAGTGTCAACTCATGAAATTCTCTATCCGCGCTGAATTCTTGGACACAAAATTCCTTGTTTTTACGCTTCCGAAGGCTTCCCGAGCAAACACGAATGCAAAAATATATAATTTATGGTAATGTTGCTAATTTTAATCCACGGGCTATTTTCATGCGGAAAGAACAATGTGTTAAAACATAGTGCAATTTACCAGACAGCGCTTTGCACGTGCAATTATTGATGCAAAAACATCACAGAGCATGTTCGTGAATATTTCGCGCATTTTTGGTATCAGCTGTCGCACTTCCCGTGCAGGGTGTATGTAAAAGGCGGAACGCACCCGGAACCACCCGGAACCCCCCGGAACCCCCCGGAACCCACCCGGAACCACCCGGAACCACCCGGAACCACCCGGAACCTGCCGGAACCGACCCGGAACCGACCCGGAATCGACCCGGAACCACCCGGAACTACCCGGAACCCACCCGGAACCCAAAAAAATTGAAATAAAAAATTAATAACAATAGAATAATAAAAATAAAATAAAAATAACAACAATCAATGAAGGATACCCTAATATAAAAAAAGACTGATAGGTAGTTCATACCTAAAAAAGACAGGACTGACGTGACTGACGGAGTGCTCGCCATGCAAAGGTCAAAGTATTATAAAAGTGACAGGCCAAACACGACTCCCGCTAGTCGCAAAATGTATAAAGAAGCCTTTAGAATAGTTTTCCCAAGAAATTCTTCGAGATATTTGTTCCCTTAGATCACCAAAATAGAATTGTGACAAGTCACTATTATCTATTTGTTTTGCATGCTTGATATTGTGTGACTCTTTGGTTTTTTGATCTTTGGGATATAAATATCTTTTAACTGACTGGAGGTTTTCATGCTGTGTTTAGCCATTTATAGAATTATTCTTTCTCTATGCCTTCGTTATGCTCGCTCTCTTGGCATATGTTAGGGCTTCTTTGGCTAGCTTTTTCTGCAAGATAAGTAGTGGACGGCTGCAATTTTTGTAATTGCTATGAAAATGCTCGGATCAGAAATCTCTCTGCCCGTGATTTCATGTCAATAAAGTCTGCGGTGTGCTAGACTTGTGAGAAAGTAGATCTTTATCACGGATGTTAGCGTCTAAGATCCAAGTCTGAAGCTGCCGTGTCTATTGGAATCAAGACTTTTTGCAGTTTGTATGTTTTAGCTCCTTGTTTTATTCTGCTTTAGAGTTGTGTTTCATGGAGCTAGAAGGACCTCCGTTGTTTCATAATGGCGTTATCGCATCCAACATGCCTTTTACAGATAGAGGGTCCACAATAGGGTTCTCAGATCCCGCCTTCCCACCCATTTTTTCCTGTTAATCCCGCCATCCCGCCCTTTTTTGCCTGGAAATCCCAATCCCGCCCATTTTTCAAAGACGCTTCTGCGTTAATTATTAATTTACTAAGTTAATAATTAACACAGAAACTTAAGATAAACATCACATAAAAGATCTAGACTACGAGCAGTCTCTCTTTCCCAGCTTAGTCCGTTGAGCGAAAAGACATCAGCGAGCGGATAATGGAAACTAGGGGCGAGCCTGTCTCGCACTTCTTTGTTAGACTGCTCACACTATCCCTGCCCAATACTCCCTATCATCAAACCGTGAAATAACGTGCATGCAGATTCCCGCAAGACATTTATTTTCCACTGAATATGTCTAAATATGCGTACAACGACGCCCAAGTATACGCTCCCACAGCGTCTTGTTACTGTGTACCGGCTTCGAATCTGTAATTTGATGTGACTCACACACCATAGTTGGGCTCACAATAGGACTCACAGACCTCACACGGTCTAACACTATCGCAGACTACCGCAGGATAAGCGATAATGGATACGTTTGACAGGACCTGACAAGGTTCTGGGGTTCCTGTGGGAAAACGCTTTTTGATGAGCTTGAAAGACTTGAAAAGATACACGTGCGCGCTGCGAAGATTATTTATAACTTGGATTGGTACATACCAAGTAATGAGGTCCTCACACGTACAAAATGGAGAACATTTAAATCCTCATACGAGCAAAAGTTATTATTACTGGCCCATAATTGCCTTTACGACCTTTCTCCCGTTTCAATCTTGAACCTTTTTACAAAATACGACTGTAAATATAATCAAGAAAAATGTCATTCGCAATTTCTAAGCCTTACACTGACTTTTATCGTAAATCTGTATACTACGAAGCAGCATCCCTATGGAACTCTCTCGACAATACAAATGACTAGAGCCATAGCTGACAAGTTCCTTTTTAAAAAATCGCTTAATTAACTTCTATTTTTATTTATTAATGTACATAGTATAAGTGGCTTAGTTAACTTGTATTTGTATTCATTGCTGTAAATATATATTGATGTAAATAGTATCTATCTTAATTCTTAGTACTTTAATATACGACCACATCAGCTCCGCTGTAATTTTTATCGTGTTTAAATAAATGCTATTATTATTATTTTTATTATTATTATTATTATTATTATTATTATTATTTTTATTATTATTTGCTATTCATTACTTGAAACCTGACACAGCTAGCGCACAAAAGGTTCCTTTGTACCAGTTTGCGGTTTTTGCGCTGGTCAATTTGTGAAGTCACATAAAAATTGAAATCCCATATCCCACTCTGTCCTCCTTGAGAATCTCGAATCCCGACCCCATAAAAACACGAAATACCGCTCCCGC